>RJVU01003824.1:873414-901842 GCA_003731715.1 Anabarilius grahami | reverse complement strand
TTCAATGGAATGCAGTATTTTACTGTGTACATTTGTTTAGTTTTTTTACAGCTATTTTTAGAGTGTATGCTGCTTATTGTATACTTCCATTTTAAGTGCATTACAGTAAACGTTTTAAACTGAGGAACGAGTCGACATTATTTTCAGTGTCATCATGACGTCACAGATCAAAGCAGCTGAGCTGACGGTTTACACGCCTGTCAGCGGTGCTCGTCACTCGTGGACTTCTCCAGCGATCCCGAGCGTGTTTGTACCAGGCTTTCTCTCACACGCTGTCCCGGGTTAAGCGCTGTGCTCCTCCCGGCTCCTCCAGATAAGGGCAGATGTACCTGAGAGGAATGAGACGTCGCTCCTGAGGAAAAGTGTAGCGGACGGAGCAAAGAGCACCTGCGATTGTGGCGAATGAGAAATCAATGGCGTTGCTGTGTGTTAATTAGAGGCCGGCAGCGGGCAGAACCTGTGTGACGAGAGACGAGCCCTAAACAGCAAACTCATTACTGCCTGCGAAGCCTGATCGATAAACAGGGTTAACTGATCGCTCAACTCTTTCAGGAGGTTTCTCTCTTTAGAAAACTAACATACTCATTTTCCATGTAGTAGGCCTGTGTAAAACTTCTGTATACACCAAGATGACCTACGACATTTGCCTGAATGCTCAATAATAATGAGAAATTAATAAATCAGCTGGAATGATTATAACATTTTTATTAAACCCAACCATTTATATTATAATAATAATAGTTTGTAATAATAATTTGTATTTGTTTATGTTTGCCCTTTTTAGCTATTTCCTTTCATATTGTATAATTGTTTTTTTTTAACTTAATTGTTTTGTTTTTTTCTATCAATAAACCAACTAATAGATTAAACAATAATGTTTATTGATAACTATTAAATATAAAAACATGAGGATAAATGGATAAAAATAATAAACATAGAATTTATACATTTAATGAAAACATGTATAATATGTTAAGCAATTAGAAATGATAAAATGATTTTTATTAAATTATTTATTTTGCTCTTTTAACGATGCGCTCCACAGAAGATGAAGATGAGGATTCCGTAAAGACAGATTTATTACAAAACTCAGAATAACATGAAAACAATAGTCACAGTGTGCAAGTGCACAGACAACAACCGACAAAGAACAGGAGCTTAAATACACAGATGATGACTACTAAACAGAAACAGCTGACAAGACTTAACTAATTATAAATCATAGTGACTAACGAGAACTAATACAGACAAGACAGAACTGAACTGATGTGACAGCTCTATTATTACTTAAAAGGAATATCTATTTAAAAAAATAACTGTTTAATTAATTTACTGATTTTCCAATTGAGTTGAATTATTGATTTCTCAAAAGTTTGTGAGTGACACAAATGCACCCCAATATACAGTGCCCTCCAAAATTATTGGCACCCTTAGTAAATATAAGCAAAGGCGGCTGTGAAAATAAATCTGCATTGTTTATCCTTTTGATCTTTCATTAAAGAAATTCACAAAATTCTAACCTTTCATCAAAGTAAAACAATTGAAAGTGGGGGGGAACTCAGATTATGAAATAAATGTTTTTCTCCAATACATGTTTTCCACAATTATTGGCACCCCTAGAAATTCTTATGAGTAAAATATCTCTGAAGTATATTCCCATTCATATTTACATTTTTTAGCACACCAGGGTGACTAGGAGAATGAAATTGTCCAGTCATGACTTCCTGTTCCACAGGAGTACAAATATGTGTAAACACAAAGGCCAAATTCCCTTAATCATTCATCACAATGAGAAAAAACAAAGAATATAGTTCTGATGTGCAGCAAAAGATTGTTGAGCTTCACAAAATAGAAAATGGCTATAAGAAAAAAGCTAATGCATTGAAAATCCCCATTTCCACCATCAGGGCAATAATTAAGAAGTTCCAATCAACTAAAGATGTTACAAATCTGCCTGGAAGAGGACGTGTGTCTAAATCGTCCTAATGCGCGGGAGAGGAAGAAAGTTTGAGTGTCCAAAGATTCTCCAAGGATCACAGCTGGAGAATTGCAGAGATTAGTTGAGTCTTGAGTTTCAGAAAGCCTAAAAAAAATGATCAAACAGCACCTACATCCCCACAAGTTGTTCCTGAGGGTTTCATGAAAAATACTCTGCTCTCATGCAGAAACAATCTCCAGCATACTCAGTTGTCAGACAAGACTGAAACTTCAAACGGGACCGGCTTCTATGGTCAGATGAAACTAAAAAAAGCGTTTTTTGGCAGCAAACCCACCAGATGGGTTTGGTGCACACATGGATAAAAAGTACCCCATGACCACAGTTAAATATACTGCTGGATCTTTAATGTTGTGGGCCTATTTTTCTGCTGGAGGTCCTGAACATCTTGTTCAGATACATGGCATCATGGATTCTATCAAATACCAACAGATAAAAAATCAAAACCTGACTTCTTCTGCTAGAAATCCAATAATGGGCAGTGGTTGGATCTTCCATCAGGACAAAGATCCAAAACAAACATCAAAACCACCACAAAAATGTGTCACTGAGCACAAAATGAAGCTTCTGCCATGGTCGTCCCAGTTCCATGACCTGAACCCTAAAGAAAATGAGTGGAGTAAACTGAAGAGAAGAAGCACCAACATGGAGCTGGGAATCTGAAGGATCTGGAGAGATTCTGAATGAAGGAATGGTCTCTGATCTCTTGTCAGGTGTTCTCCAAACTCATCAGGCATTATAGGTGAAGACTCAGAGCTGTTATCTTGGCAAAAGGAGGTTGCAAAAAGTTTTGAATAAAAGGGTGCCAATAATTGTGGCCAACGTGTTTTGGAGAAAAACATTTATTTCATAATGTGATTTTCCCCCCACTTTCAATTCTTTTCCTTCAATGAAAGGTTACAATTTTGTGAATTTTTTTAAAGAAAGATTAAAAGGATAAACAATGCAGATTTATTTTCACAGCTGCCTTTGCTCATAATTACTAAGGGTGCCAAAAATTGTGGAGGGCACTTTATATATCACCATCTTATTTCTTACTCTATATGATAACTAGACACCACTTACTGAATGAAACTGAATTATTGCAGCATTCGAGTCAAATGCACTGCATTGGGAAACAGTATTCAAGCCAGTACACTGTAGCTGCTTAAATACTGCAGAAATAGTAAAACTTGCACGCTAATATGCTATTCTACGCATAGCCTGTAAAGTAGGAATAAACACTAAATTATCATTGCAAAATCTTGACTGACACATCTGACCTGAAAAAAACATCTACAAACATCCCAATTAAACTCTGGCATTGCGGCGCTCATCAAAAATGCGATCGTTAAAACACGCAGGCACAGGATTTCATCAAATGCTGCGATAAATGATGAAATTTTGTGAAGGAGGCTTGAATGCGAGTCACATGAGAACGGTGTTCAAGCTGTGCATTTTTCAGCGTGTCGAATGTGTGAAGAAACACGAAAGCAGGAATCTTACCAGTGATGTATCATTAATACGATGATGAGTTTCCCTCCGAGTGGAGATTCGGTCTGTAACGTCAGTCGAAGAACAAAACATGCTAGGCCTCTTTGTGTTCATCACAATCCACTCTAAACTCATGACTTGAATAAATCATCACACAGTGTGCTAAAGTTCTTCCATGTTCTCATTCCTAAGGTGGAAATAGTGAGCTTTGATCTGTCTGACTGAACAGATAAATTATTGCTTTATGATTCTATTGAAAAATGTGCAAGAAAAAAGTGTTTTCTAAGACTTTTATCAAAGAAAAACTAACAATATAACTTTAAATTTTATCAGTGGTATTTCTCAGTCAGTGAACAGGTGGATTTAGGCTATAGTAAACAGAACAAAAACACATAAAATTATAAAATGAATCGTTTTGTAATCTGTTGATTTACATGAACCGTGCGAATGCACCAATTCACTTGAATACATCAGACTTTCCAATGCTACACTGTCAGAAAAAAGGTACGGCGCTGTCACTGGGGCAGTACCCCTAAGGTACAAAAGTGAAAAGGTACATCTTTGTACCTTACTTACCCCTAAAAGGTGCATATTTGTACCTTAAAGGTACATATTAGTACCTTTTTACCTTTGTACTTTAGGGTACTGCCCCAGTGACAAGCACGTACCTTTTTTTCTGACAGTGTACATACGAGAGGACCGATTAGTACAAATTGATTCACTAGCATGAAGCGGTCTTTCGAACACTATATATGAGCGATGTGCCATTAGGATGAACCGATTCGAATCACTACATATGAGAGGACCGTTCATGACGAATCGATTCACGATAATGAACTGGACTTTAAAGCACTACATGTGAGAGAAAGATTTTAATGAACCAAATCACTAGAATGAATCAGACTTTTCAGAGCTACATATGAGAGAAAGAACTGTTTAGAAGAACTGAATCACTAGAATGAATCAGACTCTCCAATGCTACATATGAGTGGACCAATTAGTATGAACTGATTCACTAGCATGAAGCGGTCTTTCTAACACTATATATGAGCGATGTGCCATTAGGATGAACCGATTCGAATCACTACATATGAGAGGACCGTTCATGACGAATCGATTCACGATAATGAACCGGACTTTCAAGCACTACATATGAGAGAAAGATTTGAATGAACCAAATCACTAGAATGAATCAGACTTTTCAGTGCTACATATGAGAGAAAGAACTGTTTAGAAGAACTGAATCACTAGAATGAATCAGACTTTTCGGAGCTAAAAGTGGGACAGGTTTGCCAGGTTTTCACAACAAAACCCGCCCAATTGCTATTCAAAATTAGCACAATCACGTTTTAAGGGGGGTCCCCCAATAAAAGTGGCGTTCCAGTGGGTAAAATCCACATTTTCGGTGGGGTTCCCCTGGTAAAATTTGCATTTCAGGGGCTAAATATGCTATTTGGGGACGCTTCAACCCGCGGACATGAAAAACAACCCACGGCAACACTGATGTGGGAGGACCGTTTATGATGAATTGATTCACGATAATGAACCGGACATTGAAGAAAGATTAGAATGAACCAAATCACTAGAATAAATCTAACTTTCTAACACTAACCTCTAAATGATAGAGGTCCATTTAGGATGAACCGATTCATTTGAATCACTACATATGAGAGGACCGTTTATGACATATCGAACTGCTTAGAAGAACCGAATCACTAGAATGAATCAGACTCTCCAATGCTACATATGAGTGGACCAATTAGTATGAACTGATTCACTAGCATGAACTGGTCTTTCTAACACTATATATGAGCGATGTGCCATTAGGATGAACCGATTCGAATCACTACATATGAGAGGACCGTTCATGATGAATCGATTCACGATAATGAACTGGACTTTCAAGCACTACATGTGAGAGAAAGATTTGAATGAACCAAATCACTAGAATGAATCAGACTTTTCGGAGCTAAATGTGGGACAGGTTTGCCAAGTTTTCACAACAAAACCCGCCCAATTGCTATTCAAAATTAGCACAATCATGTTTTAAGGGGGTCCCCCAACAAAAGTGGCGTTCCAGTGGGTAAAATCCACATTTTTGGTGGGGTTCCCTTGGTAAAATTTGCATTCCAGGGGCTAAATATGTTATTTGGGGACGCTTCAACCCGCGGACATGAAAAACAACCCAAGGCAACACTGTTAAAGTAGCCCAATTCTGCGGGAAAACCGCAGACTTGGCAACACTGATGTGGGAGGACCGTTTATGATGAATTGATTCACAATCATGAACCGGACATTGAAGAAAGATTAGAATGAACCAAATCACTAGAATAACTCTAACTTTCTAACACTAACCTCTAAATGATAGAGGTCCATTTAGGATGAACCGATTCATTTGCATCACTACATATGAGAGGACCGTTTGTGACCTATCGATTCACTAGAATGAATCAGACTTTTCAGTGCTATATATGACAGAAAGAACTGTTTAGAAGAACCGAATCACTAGAATGAATCAGACTCTCCAATGCTACATATGAGTGGACCAATTAGTATGAATTGATTCACTAGCATAAACCGGTCTTTCTAACACTATACATGAGGGAGGTCCCTTTAGGATGAACCGATTCGAATCGCTACATATGAGAGGACCATTCATGACGAATCGATTAAATAGAATGAACTGGACTTTCAAGAGCTACATATGAGAGAAAGTTTCAAATCAACCAAATCACTAGAATGAATCAGACTTTTCAGCGCTACATGTGGGAGGGACCGTTTATGATGAATCGATTCGCTATAATGAACTGGACATTGAAGCGCTACATATGATAGAAAAGTTTTGTTCGAGATGCATCGGCGCAGACCGATTGGCGTATGACATCAAAGTACCGGTACTTTTACATTACGCGGTACTTTGATGTCATACGCCGATCGGTCTGCGCAGCGCTGATGCATCTGGAACAAGCCTAAAGATTAGAATGAACCAAACCACTAGAATGAATCAGACTTTTCAATGCTACATATGAGGAAAAAGAACTGTTTAGAAGAACTGAATCATTAGAATGAATCAGACTTTTCAATGCTACATAATGGGAGGACCGTTTTTAACAAATCGATTCACTATAATGAACTATAATAAAGTACTATATATGAGTTTAGAATGAACCAAATCACTAGAATGAATCAGACTTTTCAACACTACATATGAGAGAAAGAACTGAATTGAACGAACCGAATCACTAGATGGAATCAGACTTTTCAATGCTACATGTGGGAGGACCGTTTATGATGAATCGATTCACTAGAATGAACCAGTCTTTCTAACACTATATATGAGAGAGGCCCCCTTTAGGATGAAGCGATTCAAATCTCTACATATGAGAGGACCGTTTATGACAAAACGATTCACTAGAATGAACTGGACTTTCAAGAGCTACATATGAGAGAAGGAACTGTTTAAAACGAACCAATTCACTTCAGCGAACCAATTCAACAGCTTGACAACAAACTTTGCATGGGTAAAACGTCTCTGAATACAAAACATTTTGAGTTTTTGTATCATGAGAAGTTTAATTACACTCCTTTGATTCATGTATTAACATGCCAGCATTTTTATTAATGGTATTACTCATTAATCTTTCATAACAAAATATCTTGCTATCACCACTTTCATCCTATTAACAATGGTGGTGGATTTAGTGAAATAAATCAAAGCGGTGCGAGCGGAAGTGCTCTAAATGTTTCATAGCGTGTAATTGAATGCAGTCAGCGAGGATCATTAAAATGAAGGGCGTTTGAGTCTGAGGCACGTTCGTACACACGCTGACTCACTCAAATGAATGATAAAACACACGGGAATCTGCATTCTGAACACGAGGACATCCCTGTCCGTGTGCGTGAGGCTTGAGAGATGTTGCGTCATAAGATACAAGAGGAATACATCAGATCCAAGCCAAAGTAGACCAACGAGGAACTCAGCCAATATGTAAATGAAATCAAACAGCATTTTCAAATCAATCAGTCATAGTTTGTCTTGATTTCTCAAATGTTACAGTGATTTAACCAGTTTAGAGAGTCTGAAATATAAGAAAAAATACTTATTTTCCAGTGCACCAATTCATGATGTTTTGGAAGGAGAAACTCGCATCTGGTTTCATGTCCCAGAATGCTCTTGCGTTCACTTTAAGTGGTCCTCAGAGTTTAATGTATGCACACTATGCTTCAACTGTTCATTGATCTACCATGGTTTTAGAATACAGATAAATCCGTACATGTCGTTTTGTCATGGCAGGTGTGTTTTTCAGGAATGATGCAAGAATGCCGGTCTTGACTGTAACAAACGCATAAACCACAAACGTGACTGTTTTGATTTGAGGTGGCACGAGGAAATACTCTCCAAGTGTGTTGAGAAATCATTCCAGATGGAGAAAATAAAATAAAGGAGTGAGTAAAAAAAGTGGGGGGAAAAAATCATGGAAGTGAAAATGAGACACATGGACTGAGGTGACGCTAACTCATGATGAGTTCACCAACACTAGTGATTCAACTACAGATGAATTAATAAACGACTAGAGAGAGTGGTAGATGCCGAATTAAAGATTTAATGTATGCTAACATAATGCAGAAGTGACCATAAATAAAAGCTCAAACTTAAAATGGGCAAAACTCTAGCTTATTTAGTCCAGCCAGATTTCTGGCTCATGTCCTACAGGCCAAGAGAAAAGCTTCAAGGACACAGCTGTCCTCCAGATCCCACATCCACCGGTCCTGCATACGGCCCGTCGCTGCTTATATCGCATCGTGGAGGGTTAAAACAGCATCATTAGCATTAGAATCTCTCTCTCGCACTGACATCCGGCTGCCTGTCAACATTTCCTCCTCCAGTGCAGATACAAACAACTGTTTACTCAACCGAAACAAAGCCCAGATGTCTTCAGTGCATTTGCGGTGACAGGCCTTTCATTTTGCCCTTGATAGTGTTTACGTTCCAAATCACATTGTGTACACAAGTATGTACACACAGAACAGAGACAATATGGCTGGAAGAAACATGAGGAGAATCAGATGGTGAGGCCTCATTTAAACAAACGATAGATAAAATGACAGAGAGGGTAGATAGATAGATAGATAGATAGATAGATAGATAGATAGATAGATAGATAGATAGATAGATAGATAGATGTCAATGAGGAATCAAATATCACTCCTAGATTCCTTAATTAATTCATTTGCTCTGAAACTCAAGTACAGAACCATCAATAATAATAATATAAGCAATAAGCATGACTTCAGTCTTAACACAGGTTTAAGCACAGAAAGTTTTGAGCCATCCGTGATTTTACCTCAGACATACATTTAGTGAGCAGTGAGACAGCCTCACTCTGACCATGTTTATATAGTGAAGATTTGTGTGTCATCAGCATAAAAGTGATACTTGATACCCCAATTTTGTAAGAGTTGATCAAGCGGGAATAAATAAAGACTAAAAAGTAAGGGTCCTAAAATCGAGCCCTGAGGGATGCCAGTAGAAATTGACCCAATATCAGACCTGTATTCCCCAAATCAAACTGAATGCATCCGGTCAAATAGGATCGAAGCCGGAAATACCAGAAACTGTTTCGAGGTGAGTAAAAAAAAGAGTATAATCTATGGTGTCAAAAGCGGCACTAATGTGTAAGAGAATAAGAATAGTGGGAGATAAAGCATTAGAGGCCAAAAGTAGATTAGTCACTTTAACCAGGAAATTTTTTTTCAGTGCCATGAAATTTTTGAAAACAAGATTGAAGTTGCTCAAAAAGATTACTAACAGAAAGATGATTATGCAACAGTAAAGCTACAACTCATTCTAACATTTTAGCTAGAGCATATAGTTATTTAAATTATCCAAATCTAAGTTGTGCTTCTTGAGTAGATAGATAGATAGATAGATAGATAGATAGATAGATAGATAGATAGATAGATAGATAGATAGATAGATAGATAGATAGATAGATAGATAGATAGAAAAAGAAAGAAATGAGTTTTGATTCTCAGTAGGTTTCTGTTGGTCAATGTCATGCTGTATTTTGCTGAAAGATGGTAAACTGTCAGTCAGTAAAGTAGTTACACGTCTGTTTTTATGCATCTAGGTTAATGGGGGTGGGAAGCTAAATGCAAATATGCATTCATTACCAGTGAGCATGCGTGAAACAGACTCATCTGCATATCTGGACCCTTGATAATAGTCTGCATTTCTAAATCAGTGCAAATCCTGACACATCTGACTCAAAATAAGATACATCCATTGTAGCTGTGGGTATAACACACACACACATACACACACACACACACACACTCACACACACACCAGTAGAAAAAAATGAAGAGTTCATTTCCCCAACCTGTGTCAGGATTGCAGATTTAGCTGTTGGCGGGATGAAAGAGCGAAGCACTGACATTAAACCACTTTCCCAGAATGCACCTCTGATCAATGAGTATCTGATTGAGAAAGAAAAACAACCTCAGGCTAAAGCACAGAATACTGAACATACGATACCTGACACCAGTGATAAACTACAAAAATACTATAGCTGGGCAAATACCATGTACAGACATTTGGAAAAACTCTGCTGAGGCGTTGCTCTGCAGTTCCTGTATGAGCTCTGAGGGATTTTAGTGTGTGCTGTACAGGCACTTACTGGTCCAAGACAAAAGACTGTAACAGTAATATGTATGAACAATACTTACAGTCATGCTGGCCTTAGTAAAAACCACTAGGTAAATTACAAGCTGTGCATCTTTATTTTTTGCTGTTATATTTGTTTTAGGAAACCAAAGCATAAAGTTGGATCCACTAACAGCGATACAGTGCTTCATGCTATAAATTAATATACAACACAGAAAAGAATAAAACGTTCTGCAAGTTGTGAAGGCCCTTGATGGCTCGAACCGTTGCTGGTTTGTGTCGAAGGCCATTGTTTGTCATTCCACCCTCACATTCAATCCCATCAACAATTTCTGAAATTAAAAGCACTTTTTGATCCGCTCAAATAAATAAATAAATAGAATGGCGAACAGTGAGCCCTGTTAATATATTCACGTATCCCATGTGAGTTCATTATTTTCTCGTTCTTTGCTTTGGTTCGCTGCGACCCAAGGTCACAGAGGAATAGAGTGAGGGTTAAAAGGGGCAAAATCTAATTTGTGCTCCGGCAAGTCAAGAGATCAGAGAGAGAAAAAAAAACAGCCATAAAAACAACCAAACCAATTCCTAAAGCTCACATTCAGAGCTGTCGGATCCAACATTTACTTGTCACTATTAGCATCAGATGTGGCAAGAAACATTAGTTGCTTCCCACATGACACACTATACGCTCTGCACTTACAGTGGGTGCGGAAAGTATTCAGACCCCCTTAAATTTTTCACTCTTTGTTATATTGCAGCCATTTGCTAAAATCATTTAAGTTCATTTTTTTCCCTCATTAATGTACACACAGCACCCCATATTGACAGAAAAACACAGAATTGTTGACATTTTTGCAGATTTATTAAAAAAGAAAAACGGAAATATCACATGGTACTAAGTATTCAGACCCTTTGCTGTGACACTCATATATTTAACTCAGGTGCTGTCCATTTCTTCTGATCATCCTTGAGATGGTGTTACACCTTCATTTGAGTCCAGCTTTGTTTGATTATACTGATTAGACTTGATTAGGAAAGCCACACACCTGTCTATATAAGACCTTACAGCTCACAGTGCATGTGAGAGCAAATGAGAATCATGAGGTCAAAGGAACTGCCTGAAGTGCTCAGAGACAGAATTGTGGCAAGGCACAGATCTGGCCAAGGTTACAAAAAAATTTCTGCTGCACTTACGGTTCCTAAGAGCACAGTGGCCTCCATAATCCTTAAATGGAAGACGTTTGGGACGACCAGAACCCTTCCTAGAGCTGGCCGTCCGGCCAAACTGAGCTATCGGGGGAGAAGAGCCTTGGACTATACGCTCTGCACTTCCACACTACAGTTGCGTCCCCAAATAACGCACTATACACTTATACACTACAGTTGCGTCCCAAATGACGCACTATAGGCTCTGCACTTCCACACTACAGTTGCGTCCCCAATGACACACTATATGATCTGCACTTCCACACTACAGTTGCGTCCCAAATGACACACTATACACTTATACACTTTAGTTGCGTCCCAAATGACACACTATACGCTCTGCACTTCCACACTACAGTTGCGTCCCAAATGACACACTAAACACTTATACACTTTAGTTGCGTCCCAAATGACACACTATACGCTCTGCACTTATACACTACAGTTGCGTCCCAAATGACGCACTATACAGTTATATACTTTAGTTGCGTCCCAAATGACACACTATACACTATGCGCTTACACACTATAGTTGTGTTCCAAATGACACACCATACACTATGCACTTATACACTATGTACTTATGCACTATGTACTCAACCATGTAGTGTGTGAATTTTAAAAGTTTATTCTGTCATTCAGCATCAGAGTCTGATGCCCCTCCCCCTCCGCTGCATAATTAAAGCTGTGACGGTTGATTGCATGAAGTTTTCAACATTCCACACTTAGTTTTTTTCCGTTAATTAAGTGCATCATCAGGGTATTTAAAGTGCATTTTTTCTTTTTGGGATTTTCAGTGTGAACACTACACTCGCACTATTTATACGGAAAAACATCATAGAATTGTGCGCAAGTACGCAATTTGTGACGCACTGATTGGCTTCCCAAATTTTAAAGATAAAACAGCACCCAATAAGATAGAGGACTAGGTGCTGGTTGCTTTGAATTTCACAAACTCAGCAGTTCTGTTCTGTCTTGATAGGAAGCATTTTAAGGCTGCTACTGTTATATCATCTTTTTGGCCGAATTTCGGCTTCATACTTTGTAGAGAAAGCTGCAATCCTAGCTCTGCTCTCACATGAGCGGCGCGCTTGAGCAATGGACGAGAGGCTCATTACAAGGCAGGGTTTGGTTCCGTCACTCAAATGTTGTTCCGATCAGATGCCACTCCAATCAAAACAGCTCGTTATCCTGACATTCATTAGGATTGGACTCAAGATGGGGATGCTAATGAGAACAATGACAAAACAATAACTCATGGGTTTGTAGCATCATTTGAACAATCATGAGTCTCTGAAATCTGAAGTGTTCCTTCAATGACAATCAAACATACAATCTTGAAAAACTGTTTGATATATGTACACAAAAAACATGTGTTCGATATACTTTTATTATATTACATAAGCTCTGCTACTTAGAAAAAAAATATTATTAACCAAAAGTAATAAAAAAGAACTGCAATCAAATCCACTGCAAAATAATAATTAAAAACTAAGCAAAAAAAAACAAAAAAAAATCCATAAACATTAAAAAATGAGAAAAAAAAATCTAAAAATGAATACTTAATGTAAAATTAAATTACAAATATTATTAAAATTAAAACATTAAACGAATATTGATATTTGTACACATATTAGCTCTACAACATGCAATAAATACATTTACAAAAATGACCACAAACAAATCAAAGAAAAAAGTACATAAAGTAAAAATGCTTTAAAATATGAATATTTGATGTAAAATTAAATTAAAAATATTAAATGAATATTTGTTTCAAACAATAATAACAACAATAAATGACTGCAAAAAAATCCACATAAAAAAGAAGTTAATTAAAAAAATAACAATGCAGTGCAAATGTATAATCTAAATAAATAATATTAATAAATGAATAATATTTTAAATGAATAAAGAACAAATTGCATATTTGTAGACCCTACAAACATAAAAGAAAACATTAAAGAAATAAAGCCCAACCAAAGCCTGACTGTGACCAAAATAAATAATAATAAATTCAAACGTAAAGTTGAACTTAAAATTCAAATCACTAAATATTTACATTGACATTTATTGATTTAGCAGATTCTTTTAAAGAAAGCGATGTTTCCTACCTGCACTTATGTCATTGATTTACTAGCTATGTTTCAGACACAGACGATAGTTAACACTTCAACACCTGTGTGAAGCCTTGCACTAAACATAGATGATACTCACACTTATGTGCTAATGCTAATTTTAGAATTTGTTTTATCTGCAAATCTGATGCAAACATAGGCCTATATCATCAGGGGACCAACATGTTTTGAATTCAATCAAGTTCTGTCACTTAGCATCTTCTGACACACTAGTTCTTCATAAACCTTCAGGAAGTTAGCGCGTCTTCGTGTAAAGCATATGTTTTGTTTGTGCCTGTGCGTGCATTAATGTGCACTGAGGTTGGATCGAGCTGTAAATATAAGCGTGAGTGTGTCAGTTGAAGTCTACCCTCCAGACAAATGCCACGGCTGAAAAATGGAGGTTGTGCTGCGGCGCTCGCTGCTAGCTGCCTTATTAGCATACAGGAAAGGTGATGTAAAGTGACGCCGTCCCCGATGGTGTAAATATTTTAATTCATAATGAGCTCGCTGGGGCTCTGGCCGCTCTGTTTGCCTTATTTATTCTGCTGGATGGCAAAAAGCCTCCTGCCCTGCGTCCTCATTACCGCCACAACTGATCTGGATGAAGAAAGAGCCTTCAAATATGGCCACTTCTGGACCTAAAATTAAAAAACAAAAATTGTCTATCTATCTATCTATCTATCTATCTATCTATCTATCTATCTATCTATCTATCTATCTATCTATCTATCTATCTGTCTATCTCTATCTATCTATCTATCTATCTATCTATCTATCTATCTATCTATCTATCTATCTATCTATCTTTCTGTCTGTCTATCTGTCTGTCTGTCTGTCTATTTGCCTATCTATCTATCTATCTATCTATCTATCTGTCTGTCTGTCTGTCTATTTGCCTATCTATCTATCTTTCTGTCTGTCTGTCTTTCATCTATCTATCTATCTATCTATCTATCTATCTATCTATCTATCTGTCTGTCTGTCTGTGTCTATTTGCCTATCTATCTATCTATCTGTCTGTCTGTCTGTCTGTCTGTCTCTTTCATCTATCCTATCTATCTATCTTTCTGTCTATCTCTATCTATCTATATCTTTCTGTCTGTCTATCTATCTGTCTGTCTGTCTGTCTATTTGCCTATCTATCTATCTATCTATCTATCTATCTATCTATCTATCTGTCTGTCTGTCTGTCTGTCTATCTATCTATCTATCTATCTATCTATCTATCTATCTATCTATCTATCTATCTATCTATCTATCTATCTATCTATCTATCTATCTATCCATCCGTCCATATGTCTGGCATCTGTCTATTACTAAAAAACATAAAAACATTTGAACAGTAAAAAAGCTCAAGTTGAAAAATGTTATTTTCAACAAAAATCAATCTCTGCAACTTAAAAGTGCAAGATCTGTATCCTGAATTTGCTCGCGGACAGTGTAATTGTCATAATTATGACGTGGATAAAATTTATTGATTTATCATTTATTGATTGAAAACCACACTGTTGTTGGGAACTCAATCAGTTGCATCATCATAACTGCATTCTGGGATCTTTCGTAAAAAATCCAGAAAATGCAAATCCAAGCAAAAATCACCATGTTAGCAGCAATGGATTCCAACCTGTGCAACAACACACTTCATTACTCTAAAAGCATTGAAACCAATGAGTCACAAGCGAGCTAGCGTGAATCAACAGTAGAATCAAACCTCTCTGAACTTTCATCCCTGTGGCTAATTGAATTAGCCGGCATTCATGTGTTAACACTGACGTTAACACGGCGACATGCAGACCGCCACCAGTCATTATTGCATGATGGAAAGCTCTCAGTGAGCTGTGGGTGACAAACACCTGTGCAACTGATGCGTGTGCGAGCTCTTAGCGTAGCCTAGCGTGCTCACTACCTGACAGCCTTTTTCCCACACAGAGGACAGGCACAAGAACAGCGTGTTCAGACTGCCTGAAGGGTACGGACTGCGCGTTCCAGCCCACTTGCTATAAAATTCATGCCGTCGCGGTGTGTGTGTATAACCTCCATTTGTGTGGCCTCTCATCACAGTCAGCTAACCTGGAACACAAGGCATTTGAGTTCAGTTTAAAGGTGAAGTCGTGTTACATTACAGTCCCAGATGTGCAGTCAACTAACAATACAGCATTTGTAGATCTATCTATCTATCTAGATGTTTGAATATACACAGATCAGGCATAACATTATGACCACCTTCCTAATATTGTGTTGGTCCCGCTTTTGCTGCCAAAACAGCCCNCTATCTATCTATCTATCTATCTATCTATCTATCTATCTATCTATCTATCTATCTATCTATCTATCTATCTATCTATCTATCTATCTAGATGTTTGAATATACACAGATCAGGCATAACATTATGACCACCTTCCTAATATTGTGTTGGTCCCGCTTTTGCTGCCAAAACAGCCCTGACCCGTCGAGGCATGGACTCCTCTAGACCCCTGAAGGTGTGCTGTGGTATCTGACGCCAAGATGTCAGCAGCAGATCCTTTAAGTCCTTTAAGTTGCGAGGTGGAGCCTCCATGGATCGGACTTGTTTGTTCAGAACATCCCACAGATGCTCCATTGGATTGAGATCTTGGGAATTTGTAGGCCAAGTCAACATCTCAGACTCGTTGTTGTGCTCCTCAAACCATTCCTGAACCATTTTTGCTTTGTGGCAGGAGCATTATCCTGCTGAAAGAGCCACAGCCACCAGGGAGTACCGTTTCCATGAAAGGGTGTACATGATCTGCAACAATGCTTGTTGTGTTGTGCAGTGTTATTCACTTCACCTGTCAGTGCTCATAATGTTATGCCTGATCGGTGTACATTGTCTGTCTGTCTATCTATCTATTGTACATAAGGCCGAAAGAGCTTTTGTGTTAATGTATCTTGTTTTTTCTTTTTAGATATTTTTACATATGCTACACCTTAAACAATATTAGAAACATATATGCAAGATTGCGTCAGGTGTTTTGGTACGTAGGTTGCTCTATTGCCTGTATCGTTGAATGCGCTTTCTTCAGTAAACGTACCCTTTACTTATTAGCTTCACAAACACATCACCGATTAGATAAATGACACAAGGAGCGTCTGGCACCTCAAGTACAAAACTAATGTTCCCTGCCACGGCGGTGCATTAGTGCCGAGCCGAGTCTCGCGGCTGATGTCAGGCCCAGACAAGCCCGGTGAGTTCGACTTCCTTCAGCTCAACACTCTGTTTCCCTGCTAGCACTCAATAGTGTGCTTGTGTTAACGCGCGGATGCGCCTCTCGCTTTGCTTAAGATGTCACTGTCACTCGCGATGTGAAGTGTGCAATTTATGCCCTTGGCTGTCTGTAATTCCACCCTCTCTAAGAGTGACGGGGGTATTTAACGCAAATGAGAAGGAAACACACGGTCAGAGACAAATAAAGAGGAGGAGCTTTTATCCACAGCCATGTCACGTACTTGTCATTCCAGTATTTACACTTCAAAAAAATTGGTAACCACACCGCTGTCTGTTATTCTTTGAAGAGCGTATTGACTTTTTGCCACACGGCAGACATTTCCTGAATGACTTAATTACAAATCAATAATAATGAATTATTTGAGAGGAAAAAAGCAGTATAACATGAAAGGGGTGTTCTGTACCTCTGTTCAGGTCTTTATTCCAGATTAACGCAATCTACAGACCGGCTGTTTTCATGTACACCGGTATTATCTTTTCCTTTCTGTGCATTTTGTCTTGAACCCCTGGCAGTGTAATTTCATCTAATTAAAGATAAGGTGCATGAGCTATTTCTCCTTTCCCCTCGCAAAATGATAAGCTAGTGCTGCAGATAACCTGAGGAATTATTGTGTACCACTCCACATGACTTTGTGCAAAGGAAAAAAAAAAAAAAAAACTGAAAGAGGACTTACAGTCTTGGCCTGGAGAGTGAAACTCAGAAGAAATTAATCCTTTAATAAATCACAATCACCAACACTATGTAAACACCAAAAGAAACAAATGATCTAATATGCATTATCTGTAAATAATGTGCGTTAATGTTTCTTAATACTAGGGCTGGGAAGCAACATTTTTAGAAAAAAATTTTAAATGCCAGAAATGACTTTAAATATGTTCGGTTCTTTTAGATGCATTCTTGTACATGTGAAGTAAACTGCGATTCCCGAACTAAATGACTACATGAGTCTGTTCTTTGTAGTGAATCAAACATATACAGCGTGATCAGGAAACACTGATGCCTGAATAGATGACTACGAGTCGATTCTTTTTAGTTAATCAAAAAACACAAACTTTGAATTCCAATTCCCAAGCGAATCACTGTACGAGTGGTTCTTTTTATTGTATCAAACATATACAGTGTGATCAGTAAACTCTGATTCCCAAACTAATGACTACATGAGTCAGATCTTTTTAGTGAACATACACTGCCCTCAAAAAGTTTGGAAACACCCCTGGCAAAGTGTGGTTTTGGACGATATCAGCATAAATCCTTATCATTTTTTGGTGCAAATACATTAAAGTAACTTGACATTATCATTGAAGACCAGCAATAATAATTTTCATTTTGATTACATAATAATGGCAATATATACATGTCAAAGTCAGACATGCCCCTTTGCCAGCTGTGATGCCTGGTTCCTGGTTTAAACTTGGCCCAGGTTTGTAAAAGATTTTTGGGTCAGCACACCTTAATAGCTTCAACAATTGATTGCCAATTAAGTTTAGAATACAATGAACCAATTAGAACCCAGTTTAGGTCAGATAGCTGCTGATGGTGGATATTTTGATGAATCAAAAATTTCAGTTTTTTCTATGCATAAACTGTTTATGTAATAAAATATGTTTTCGTAGTTTGTGTTGTCCCTTTTCAGTGCAAAATTAATCACAAATTAAAAAGGATTCATGCCAATATTATCCCAAACCCCATTTTTCTAGGGTGTTTCCAAACTTTTGGAGGGCGGTGTATAAAGCACAATTAGTAAACTCAGATTCTCAGTCGATTGATTTGCTATATGAACCAGTACTTTTTAGTGAATCAAATATACACGGTGAACTCCGATTCCCAAGCGAATCGCTATATAATTGGTTCCTTTTAGTAAAACAAACATATAAAGCACAATAAGTGAACTCTGATTACTGGACGAATGACTATATGAGTCAGTTCTGCTCTTTTTAGTGAATCAAACATATATAGCGTGATCAGTTAACTCCGATTCCCAGACGAATAAGTATATGAGTCGATTCTTTTTTGTTAATAACAAAAACGTATAAATCAAAAGGAGAAGTTTCTCAATCAATCTGAGTCACTTACTGAACCACAAGACATTAATTTCATCATGTCTGACCCAATGAACCAAGAACCTGTTGTACTTAAGACTGATAAATCACTCTAGTAGTTACTGGCTAGTTGTCCATGAGACAAGAAACAGATAGTTTATAAAAATAAAGGAATTCATGAACTGTGTTATCGCATTTGTCTTGTTCTGTCTCGTTTTACATTTATTATTGAAATGATTGCCAACAAGACTACTGTTTCCCAATATTTCTTCCTCAAACTCAAAAGAGTTTGTTAAATTACATACGATTCCCATCCCTACTTAATAGATTTAACATGCACATTTCATCAGTTATCCCTCCTCTCGCCATCAAGTCGTCATTTGATAGGCTTGTCATCAAAACAGACGTTTGTTAGGGAGAGGTGGAGATCTTGGGGAACAGACAGCTGGTGATTAAACCACATTACGATTTTCATGGTTCACGATGCCGTGTAATTATAAATATGATCCATGTCCCTCGATGGTAATTTATGCCTCTTGGCCGACTTCTGGCCCTCTAATGAGCTGCGGCTTTCTGGGTGTTGCAGCAGGTTTTCTTGCTTGTCATTTCAAAAATAAACAAAAATGAACAGTAGGGTGAGGGGATAACAGACCCGGACGAGGCAAATCCCTTATTCATAACTGCTGGAAACAGCAAGTGTGAGACTAGCGCTTCACAAACATCTAAAAATGTCATAATGTGTTGGATTTAAAATGTAAAGATCAGCGGCGTTCCAGATCTAAACGGTCGAATCCGCCTACGCGCTGTGACTGGACCTCAAAGCACATAATCAACTGAGTGATATCCATCAAGGAGTCCATTCATTAATTTTCATAATAACGCGTGCCTGAATTAGCCTGCGGGACCGGCTAATTAGTTCTCTATCAGTATCTGAACACAAATGAACCATGGGATGGTTTTTAAACTGGCGGTGGAGAGCTTCTCATTGGGGAAATTGAGCGCCTTCGGCGTATGGCACTGGCACCTGTCAATCTTTCCCAAGCTTCCCGGCGGACTGCGGTGACATCATCGCTTAGCAACCGAACCGCCGTGGAGATTGGGATGCGAGAGAGACGCTGATGCTAAATTAGAACGTGCTTTCCTTTAGCGCATGCATAATGCATGATGCAAAGACGCCGGTGAATTATTGAGGAGGTGGTAACGAGCTGCGTTTCAAAGGTAAAGAGAGTGAGAACTCGCGTTCACAAGCACAAGGCATTTGGGTGGCTTCTCTGACTCAGGGTCTCTGGAAAACAAAAATAGAGAAAGCAGACTGAAGAAAACGATTCTTGCCTGTGCGAAACTGGCAAATTTGATGCTAGGATGTTCTGGGTGGTTGCAAGGGTGTTGCTATACAGTTGCTAAGGTGTTTGGGATTTTTTTGCATATTGCTATACAGTTGCTAAGGTGCTCTGAGTGTTTTGCACGTGGCTACATGCTCTCTAAAGTGTTCTGGGTGGCTGCCTGGTTGCTAAGGTCTTCTAAATGGTTGCTAGGGCTTTGTTTTGGTGAACACTAAAGTGGTTGGATGTTAAGATGTTTTAACACTTGTTATATGGCTGCTAAGGTGCTCTGGGTGGTTGCTAGGGCCTGCTAGCTGGTTGCTAAGGTGTTCTGGGGTGGTTCTGTATGGTTGGTTGGGTGTTCTGGGGTGGTTCTGTATGGTTGGTTGGGTGTTCTGGGTGGTTGCTAAGGTGTTCTGAGTGTTTTTTCACATTGCTATGCAGACTCTAAGGTTTTCTGGGTGGCTGACTGGTTGCTAAGACGTTCTGAATGGTTGCTAGGGCATTGCTATGTGGTTGTTAGGGTGGACAATAAGTGGATGCTTAGGTGTTCTGGATGTGTTTTTCACCTTGCTATACAGTTGGTAAGGTGTTTTGGGGGGATGCCTCTTTGCTAAGGAGTTCTGAATGGTTGCTAGGGTGTTGCTATATGATTGGTTGGGTATGTGATTAGGTGGATGGATGCTAAGCTGTTCAGAGATTGTTATATGGTTGCTGAGGTGCTCTGGGTGGTTTCCTGGAAGTTGCTAATGGTTGCTAAGGTTTTCTGGGGTAGTTCTATATGGTTGTTAGGTGTCCTAGGTTTGCAAAATGCTATTTGGTTGCTAAGGTGTTCTGGGTGGTTGCTAGAGTCTTGTTAGGTGGTTACTATGGTGTTCTGGATGGCTGCCTCATTGCTAAAGTGTTCTGAATGGTTACTAGGGTGTTGCTATGCCACTGATGGGGTGAATGCTAAGGCATTCTGAGTATTCATTGCATGTCGCACGCGGTTGTTCTGGATGGCTAAGGAGTTGCTAAGGAGTTCTGAATGGTTGCTAGGGCATTGCTATTCAGTTTGGTGGATACTAAAGTGGATGGATGTAAAGGTGTTCTAACTGGTTTTGCACATTGCTATATAGTTGTTAATGTGTTCTGGGCTGTTGCTAGAACATTGCTAGGAGGTTGCCATGGTGTTCTGAGTGGCTGCCTGATTGCTAAGGTGTTCTGAATGGTTGCTAGGGCGTTGTTATGCGGTTAATTTGGGCGGACACTAAAGTGGATGAATGCTTAGGTGTTCAGGGTGTGCTTTACACCTCGCTAAACAGTTGCTAAGGTGTTCTGGTGGCCACTAAAGTGGATATGCTATGTGTCTACTAAGGTGTTCTGGGTGGTTGCTAGAGCCTTGCTAAGAGGAGGCCATTGTGTTCTAAATAGCTGACTGATTGCTAAGTTGTTCTGAATTGGTTCTAGGGTGTTGCTATGTTGTTATTTTGGTCGGATGCCAAAGTGGATGGAAGAGTGGATTGCTAAGGTGTTCTGGGTGGTTGCTAGAGCCTTGCTAGGAGTTTACCGTGCTGTTCTAAGTGGCTGCCTCTTTGCTAAGGTGTTCTGAATGGTTGCTAGGGCGTTGCTATGCAGTTAGTTTGGTGGCCACTAAAGTGGATATGCTATTGTCTGATAAGGTGCTCTGGGTGGTTGCTAGAGCCTTGCTAATAGGGGGCCATGGTGTTCCAAATGGCTGCCTGAAGTTGTTCTGAATGGTTGCTAGGGTGTTGCTATGTTGTTATTTTGGTGGATGCCAAAGTGGATGCCCCCCCCACCTTTTTTTTTTGTATGTTGCTATGTGGTTGCTAAGCAGTTTTGAGTGGTTGCTAAGGTGCTCTGTGTGGTGCCATGGATTTAGTGGTTTTAGAACAAAAATACAACCAACAAATAGAAACTGTAATGAATAAATTACATACATGCCACAACTTGCCCCAGTCTGATGTTTATGAAAGCATACTGTGTGGTTTTATTGTGTTTACTCAAAACTCTTGGTCTCCTCTTGAACACGTCATCAGCAGTGCTAAAGAATCATAAACCATAATGATAGCAGATGGATTTTAAACACATGGTTTAGAGAAATGAGCCCAGTAGAGTCAATCACCGAACCAATGGGTGTAAATGGTTATTTTTCTCTTCTAGAATGCCTCAATTAAAGAAACGGTTCACATGGAGTTCAGGTTCTCTCTAGGGGTCCCGGAGCTTGTTTAGGCCAGGGGCCAAATAACATCCGTAACGTCAACGGAGCCCAGAGGGACGGATATAAACTAGCTATAATCCACAAGCAAATCATTAAAACCTAGATAAAACACATCTAATTGTGTGCTTTAATTCGAGGACAGCTTTCACTTTACACCATCTGATGTATTCAGATTTCAGAGAAACCCAACGGAACATCAAGATGATAAAACTGCTTCTGAGAATGACAGCCAGTTGATTAAAGAAAGAAACAAGGAAAAGAAGTGCTTTGGAAACCTCATAATGATGGTCTGGTTGTATTTTCAGACTTAGAAATCAATCGCTCGGGTTGGTTTGTTTCACTCAAGCAGCGCTATAATACCAAGAGAAAGTCATTCATTAGCGTGAAGTACGTTGACCAGTTGGTGTGTTTCTGACCAATTAGGATCCAATTACAATCACAAGGACCTGAAAGGAATCACAACAGGGCCACGTTTATTACAACACATCATGTAACGCTCCATCTTTGAAGCTTTTACATGGAGAACTCAAAGCTAAATTCAAAATGAAGCTACTTTCTTCCACTATACACCTCCCAGAATGAAATAAAAATGAGTTATTTGAGAATAAACTGCTGTCTTTGTTGGCGCTTCATTGTGTTGTCTGTGTTTTGTGCCGTTGAAACGCTCATAATTGTGTTTTTCTTTGCTTTGGGCCTCTTCACTTCAGATTCTGCACTGTTTAATTCAACAGCTCTCAATATAACACAACGCAGACTAGGTTTTGTCTCCATAAAAGATGGGATTTTACACTGGAGAGTTGTGTTATTGAAATAGATAACAATAAAAGTACAGTGCAAATATAATTCTGCTCAGTTTAGCATTAGCGTGGCCACGCATCTGTGCCGTAGCACATCTGGCAATCACATCCCGTGTCAATAAAACTCTGTGCTCACTGGAACGACTCCCGCAGCGATGTTAATTATTCCTCATTTCAGTATCTCCAGGAAAAAAAAGCAAGAGAATAAAAGTTTTAATTAAAATCTCTCTCACTCCTCCATTAGCATCACCTCCCTGCTGACAAAAACAGCTAAAAGGTGGTTAGCTGTGGTCTTAGCCTAGCTGCTCTGGGTTTTTTTTTTTTATCATTTAAGAGGGATTTCAGATGCTGGTCAAGTTGGGACAACTAACTAACTGACCAGTTAAAGGATTAGTTCACTTTCAAATGTAAATTTCCTGATAATTTACTCACCCCCATGTCATCCAAGATGTTCATGTGTTTCTAGCTTCAGTCGAAAAGTAATTAAGGTTTTTGATGAA
Organism: Anabarilius grahami; assembly: GCA_003731715.1. Lineage (NCBI taxonomy): Eukaryota > Metazoa > Chordata > Actinopteri > Cypriniformes > Xenocyprididae > Anabarilius > Anabarilius grahami. Next base: position 878,258 of record RJVU01003824.1, on the reverse strand, counting down.
AACATTCCAGGATTTTTCTCCATATAGTGAATTTCAATGGACACCAAATGGTTGAAGGTCAAAATTAGTTTCAGTGCAGCTTCAAAGCATTCTACGTGATCCCAGACGAGAAATAAGGGTCTTATCTAGAGAAACCATCACTCATTTTCTAAAAAACAAACACATTTTATACATTTTAACCATAAATGCTCATCTTGAACTGGCTCTCTTCTTCTTCTCTGTTTGAATTCCAGCAGTGTAGATGCTGCTAAGTGTATTACTGCCCTCCACAGGTCAAAGTTTGAACTAAATTGTCATATACAATATGCTAGTGCAAGTATATAACAATTAGTTCAAACTTTAACCTGTGGAGGGCAGTAATACACTTAGCAGTGTCTACACTGCTGGAATTAAAACAGAGAAGAAGAGGAGAGCTAGTTCAAGATGAGCATTTATGGTTAAAACGTATATACATTTTAAATTTTTAAATTTTTTAGAAAATGACTGATCGTTTCGCTAGATAAGACCCTTATTTCTCGTCTGGTATCGTTTAACCCTTAAAGACCGGATGGAGCGCCGGCGCTCCCATTTGCGTGTCTCTCTTTAAGAGCCAATAAAAATTGAATCCATATAGGTAGCACAAAAATTCTTTTTGCATACAAAACCAGAGACTTTAAACTTTCATATCAAGCCTCCAACATGCTTCTGTTGCGTTGTTTTCACCCTCTAATGAGTCTGAGTAATAGCTAACTGAATACAAATATGTAGATTTCACATGCTCATAACTTCATGAAAAATACACAGATCATAAAAAATGGCACATCAATATTTAAAGCAGATTCTCAAGATTAAAATGAACATAATGTATTGCGTTGATCACAAGATATTAATCATGGAATGATTTAACATATTTGGCTAAAAACAAGTCTCTCATCTTTCAGGGATGAAGTGTGTATCCAATGTTCCCGGACCCATCCATGTTCGTTTTACAACGTGGAATAACACAAAATAGATTTTAGCATTTTAAAGTTAGAATCTTCTCTTTTTAATGCATTGAAAAACTCCTAACGAGTGCTGAGAAGTGCCTCTAAACCTGAGTTTACCGCCCGTTGGCGCCACCTGGCTGCGGAAAAAATGAATAACAATTTATTAAACTATACTTTATGCTATCACCACGAAATTTGAACCAGATGCAGCTCACATGTAGGAGAGCATCACCAAAAAAGAACTTTTATCCGATCTTATTGCGTTCCTGAGTTATTCCATGCCAAATAAAAAAAAGAAAAATTATTAAAAAAAATTATATATTTTTTTTTGTCTTTTATCAGCTGTTTCTCAGCAACAAAAATGTCCAAATGTAATGTAATTTATATTTTCTTAAAATTTTAAAAGTGTTCTATCAAATGATACCTGCCTTTTGACTCTCCTTGCTAAAGTTTTGGAGTTATGAGTCTTTACTTTTGTGTGTGTCGCTCAGAAAAAAAACTCTAAAAAAGCCTTCAGGTCTTAACCCTCTGGAGTCTGAGGCTGATTTGGGGCCTGGAGAATTTGACATGCCCTGACATTTGTGCTTTTTTCAGTTGTTCATAAACATATAAATGACACAAGTGTCATTACACTGTATTCAGCACAGACTAGGCTACCATAATATGTGAGGAACATGTATGTACATGTTTGTATTTTTGAAGGAATAATGTTTATGCGTGGTTATTGAAAAAACAAAAAACTTAAGTCACTGAAATAAGGCCAAAAAAAGTATAGTAAATCTGTGTTTACAATACTTTAGGGTATTGGAGGTTGTAGACTAGAGTTTTTGCTTCAGAATTATGTAAAAATTATGCTGACTACTCTTTCATTTATAACAATATATTGATTTAGTTTTTGTAAGACACTTTTTGCCAAGGAACACCATATGCGTGGAGGTGTGAATCATCGTGAATAATGATGAATAATGGCTCATTCTCACCTGAGAAGACAAAATAATTGAATAATAATGAGCTGAAATGACTTGCATATTAATGAGGCATTACAGTCAGGTAGGTTGTGAAAAAAACCTTCTGTGATGTCTTAAGCTCATCATGGTATATGAAACATACAGAAAAATATTATTACAATATAAAGTAATGGTTTTGTATTATACTTTAAAATATAATGTATTTCTGTGATGCATAGAGTCTGAATATAGGCTTTTAGTTTAAAAGCATGCACATTTGGAGAAATATTGGATTCTCATATGTTTATGCCAATTTTCTATACAGAGGAGTTATATTTATTTAATATTCAATGTCATTACTATGAGCGCTGGTGTTTTCAATTCATACTTGCAGTCGGAGGGTGCTCTCTGTGCATTTTTAGTCCACAAATTCATCTAAAGAAGAAGAGGCTATTCCATGAATGGTGTTTTCAATTCATACTGCAGCCGGAGGGCGCTAAAGAAACAAAAACTCATCTAAAATTCATCTATAGAAGAAAAGAAAAGAGGAACTAACTGCATGTCTTCTAGAGATGGCTAACCATGGTTTTAACATCCAGATAAACACTTTTCAAGATAATAAATACACGATTGAAACTATGTGTGCATGTATTGACTGAATTTGCCTCTGAATAGCGCTGGCTCCGTGGGCGTGGCCGCATTAGCGGATAATGAGCTGAATCACGGACTTCTGACATGGCTCTCTTATCATACAGATTACATAAACACAGAATGTTTGTTTTCGATTTGACTTACACGATTTAAAACCTGACATTTCAACGTTTCTTTAGACGTAAGTGTAATTTTTTTGTGATTAGTATTCACTAAGTTACAGTTCATTTTCTGAGAACTATCAGATTGGAGTTCGTTCAGAGGAAGAGATCACGCATCACGTTAGTTTTCTTTATTTTACAAAAAGCACAACATTTTGTTTTTACTCTGAGTGTATACAAATAAAAGAAGACATTCTATAGTTTCAATTGATATATTACTTATGTCTCTATGACAAAAAATGACGGAGTATTTTAAGTCTGTTTTACTGCAATGTGAAAAGAAACCTGCAAAACGCGTCAGTGCGTTTTCAGACCTCAGAGAGTTAAAGGGTTAAAGCCCTTTGAAGCTGCACTGAAACTAATTTTGATCTTCAACCGTTTCGTGTCCATTGAAATCCACTATATGGAGAAAAATCCTAGAATGTTTTCCTCCAAAACCTTCATTTCTTTTCGACTGAAGAAAGAAACACATGAACATCTTGGATGACATGGTGGTGAGTAAATTATCAGGAAATTTTAATTTGAAAGTGAACTAATCCTTTAATCTTGTTTGTTCAGCACATCCCACAGATGCTCGATTGGATTGAGATCTGGGGAATTTGGAGGCCAAGTCAACACCTCAAACTCGTTGTTGTGCTCCTCAAACCATTCCTGAACCATTTTTGCTTTGTGGCAGGGAGCAATAAACTGCAATATTCCATACAAATGATTGAATCTTGATTTCAGCAGTTTCTCCAGCGCTGTGAATGTGAGGGAGTTTGGAAACGGCGTCTCCTTGGCAAACGCTTCCAGTCAGATTCAGGCTGTTGAACGGCTCAACGAGGCCTTCAGCCGCTCCGTTCCTCTTCCTCATCCACAGTCCTTGTCTCCAGTCTCATAACAACACCTTTCCATGTCCGTGATCTGACTCTCTCCGCTAGCCGGATGATAGAAAGGTCCAATATCGCAAACGACCTCGCTCATAACGCTCGACGGGCCGCTGGAGAGCTCTGTGGAAATCCCCGCTGCCGCCTGTCTGTGTGTTTTTGTTTTATTGTTGTTATTTCGTAGTAATTCACCACGCCGCAGACACCCGAGAAATCCTATTAGAGGTGAGGAGAAAACAATAATGTTTTGTCGCAAGGATCCGGAGCTGCTGCTGCTTATTTGGTTTGTGCTGATGTGAGAAAGTACGGAATAAAAGTCCTATCAGGGTGACATTATCACACGCTTCGGGACATTTCAGGCTCTTAATGCTGCTATTAATGGAGAATATACGCCGCCGCTGCCTTTGTTCCTACACAATAATGCTAATACGCCAAAATAAATCATATGAAGTTCATTTAGAGAGCCGTATTTTCCTGCTCTGTGCTTGTCTCTGTATGTCTTCTCAAACCACTGCAATTTGTCTATTAAAGACTAATCAGATTACGGCAGGTTTTGTCTATCAAAAGGCTGCTAATTGCTGAACGCAGAGTGATTCAGCAGAAGCTGCTTTGATGCGCGTCTTTTCTTCAATTAAGTATTTTAAGAGGCGCGTCGTCAAAGACAGGAGCAGGATTTCTCAATTTAGCGTAATTACACACTAGCTCAAAAATGAAATGATTAAATGTGAATTTCAGGCACATGAAACATTATAGCCAAGCATGTGTTTTGGGGAATATATGAAAAGAGAGAAGTTTTTATTTGAATGGTCTTTATTTGAGAGCCTGTCACTGTAAACCAGGGCTGTCCAAACTCAGTCCTGGAGGGCCTCTGTCCTGTTTAGCTCCAGCCCCAGTTAAACACACCTGAACCAGCTAATCAAGGTCTAATTAGGCATACTAGAAACTTCCAGACAGGTGTGTTGAGGCAAGCTGGAGCTAAACTCTGCAGGACAGTGACCCTCCAGGACCGGGTTTGGACACCCCTGCTGTTAACTGTACTATTATGTCCAAAAACATATAAAATTATATATTATCAATGGTCAAATTATATATTTATTATAAAAAGCTAATAGATTACATACATATGTAAAATGTTAAAAATAATTTCACATCTTATAATATTAAATAAAAATAATTATAATAATAATGAATAATAAAAGTATGTATTTAATATAATAAATAAATAATATATGTATAATTAATATAATATAATTA
>RJVU01003824.1:827866-848431 GCA_003731715.1 Anabarilius grahami | reverse complement strand
CTCCGTGAAGCACAGAGCAGCAGAGTTTGAAAAATCCTTATTTGTCCGGGAGAGCAGAAGGAGTTCGTCTGTTTTGTTGGGAAGAGAACGGAGATTTGCCAGATGGATGCTGGGGAGCGCCGTTCTTAATCCGCGCTGTCTGAGTTTCACGAGAGCTCCGGCGTGCTTCCCCCGTCTGCGCGTCTTCCTGAAGGGTCTTAACAGCGCTGCCGCTGCGCCGACTAAAACGTTCAACAAAACGTCTGAATAATCGAAATCCGGTAAAAGATTTTGTGGTGTGTACTGCCGAATGTTCAGCAGTTCATCCCTGGTAAAACTGATGGTGTTTGAAAAACAAAAAACAGGAAAAACGAACAAAAACAGAACAAACACTGAAGAGCTATGCACTGAAGCTGCCATCCGCGGCGCCATCTTGCGTAGATGCGAAACAGCTAATAACTCCAGGGTTGCACAAATTAACTACTTTTATAAAGGCAGCTTAGTATCTCAATGGTGCTATTGTTCAGTTCAATGGGACTGGATATATGATGTACACAAATTCACTCTGTTCGTGTTGCATGAATAAGGCAGCATACGTCGAGCTGCAGTTCTGCGTATATTTGCATCCATGTAAATAATGTGGATAATCGAATTCTTTATGTTTCAGGGCCGTACAACTGAATCAACTGAAACGCATGAATGCTTCAGGAGTCTTTCATGCTTGCGGGAGGGAGAGAGAGATCAGACAGCGGACGGAGCTTCATTCTCGTCTGTTCAAAGGAACCGTGTTCTAAAAATACCCCACACTATACTCCAGATATCGAACACAGACACTTGCTGTTCTGATCTTTCGCTCGAACTGAGCTGTCTCAACTTGTCTGCGTGTCCTGATCAGTCGGTCCCTCTGAAAACAACAGTAAGTGTTACTGCAACGAACAAAAGGGGGAAAATACAAGGAAGAAGAGTGGTCGTGTTTCTAACTGAAGCAGATTAGCTAATGCGAAATCTCTTCTCAGAATCTCCTGAACTGCGTTTCACGGAATGAGCATGTTGCGGCTAAATTAAACATCACAGACACAAACTAGATTTTGACATTTTCTGAGATTCAGTCCTGAAAAACTCGCTGCCATGACGATTGGGTGGTGTGACGGTTGCCAGGGCGACGCTATTTGGTTGCTAGGTGGTTTGATCCAATAGAAAGCCTCTAAATCCGTGAACAAAAATGGTGCTGAAAAACCCTAAATTGCAGTTTTGTCAGTGGCAATACAGTAAATTAGATTTATATCGATATACAATAGGCTACATAAATAATCATAAACTTTCCTGTAGCTCAGTGGTTAGAGCATGGCACTAGCAATGCCAATGTCATGGGTTCGATCCCAGGGATTGCACATACTCCGATACAAATGTATAGTATAATGCAATGTAAGTCGCTTTGGATAAAAGTGTCTGCCAAATGCATAAATGTAAATGTAAATGTAAAAGTTCTGCCAACTTTTGAGTTTAGCTTGGAGAAAGGGGTTGGGTGATTTGATTCAAGTTTGCAATTCGATTCTGATCTTAAAGGATTAGTCCACTTTCAAATAAAATGTTCCTGATAATTTACTCAAGCCCATGTCATCCAAGATGTTCATGTCTTTCTTTCATCAGTTGAAAAGAAATTAAGGTTTTTGATGAAAACATTCCAGGATTATTCTCCTTATAGAGGACTTCAATGGCCTCAAGATGGTTGAAGGTCAAAATTACAGTTTCAGTGCAGCTTCAAAGGGCTTTAAATGATACCAGACGAGAAATAAGGGTCTTATCTAGAGAAAATACAATCGGTCAAAAAAATACAACTGTATATGTTTTATAAACACAAATGATCGCCTTGTATGTGCTTCCGCTTTCCATATTCTTCAAAAAGCTTACGGCGTATGTCCTACGCCTATTTTAACGCCTTCCCTATTCAACTTACGGAAAAAACGGAACTGGCGCTGCGTTCGTTCCGTAAGTTGAATAGGGAAGGCGTTAAAATTAAAGGTTGAAATTAACAACTCATTTTATACAGTTAATAAGCAGTTTTAATGGTAATGTTACAATATTTTTAATGATATAAGAGTAAAAATATAATAAAAAAGTAATATAGTGCATACATTTAGCAAAATGCTCCTCTCTAGAGTTCATTTAACATGCTATATGGTCATTGAATGGCTTCACGTGACATACTGTATTGTTCACAAGCTGTTTTATTCACATCTTTCCGTGGTTGAAACACTCACTGAGCGATTACATGAGACATGATACATTTCAGTAAGCTGTACTGTATCTTTCAACATCCCTTCTGATGTTCATTCATGTTTATTTGGTGCTGTAATGAGTAGTAAAGAGGAACACAGATTGGTTCACGTGCCGATATATATATATACTTTACAAAAAAAATGTATTTATTTAAATCGGGGGCAGTTTTATGTTCATGTTGTGGCACGTAGGCAGCATTTGAATCTGGCTTGTGTCATTTACTGTTATGGAGAGTCTATTTACATTAAGTGCAAATAGCGTCCTTTGTTGGCAAACACTATTTACACTAGCTCTGCCCACCAATGTCTGGTTGGGCCACATAAGTTTTTAAAAAAGGCGCGTGGAATTCAACATCTTCAGTGGTACAGTAAGGCTCGCAGACCTGGCTTTTAACACAATGGATGTGAATCCGCCTTTTGCAGAGCTCGCATTTTTTTCCTTTAAAAATTAAAAAAACGTTCTAAAAGAGGAAATAATCTGCGAACGAGTGTTTAATAATATTAACACTGTGTATTGTGTAGGGTTAGGGGAAGGTATAGGGAGGGTGCATTCACACCGGGACGATTATCGCGCGCTTATCGCCAGCGTTTTTCAAGATGTTTTTCGATGCGTCTTTGTGTTCATACCCAAGCGATTTTCACTGGCAAGGTGCCGAGTGAACTTGCAATTTCACTCCCTGACAGTAGATGGCACACTCCCTCCACTACAGCACACAAACGATGACGATGGTCAAAAGTGGAAAAAAAGTTACAAGCCTATGTACATGAAAGAAAATTAAGTGAAATGAAATGAAACCCACCATCGAATCCTATTTGATCTGCAATTCCTCTCCATAACAACTCCCTTTTATTGAGATTTTTGTAGTCGCTGTGGCGTTTGTCATAAAGTTTTTTGTATTCAGACACCAATGAGACCAGCAGCTCTACATTCATCTTGCCTCGTTGCATCTTCTTCTTCGTCTACTTACTCCCTCTTTGTCATCTTCTTCTTATCACTGTGTGCTCGTCAAGACCGTTTTGCGCTTGAGCGCCACCAAGTCATGTTTTACTGTAATTTACTGTAACTTAGGCAGCTCCAGGCACGTGAACAAAAGCGCCAATCTCATTGGTCGGCCAGTTTTTAACGTGGTGCATCCAACCAAAAAAACGAACTCGTGGCGTTTTTTTTTTTAAATGACGCTTTTTCACCTGCCGTTTTGCGCATTGGTGTGCACACTCACATTGGTGCCCTTTGTTTAGTCACGAGGCATTAAACGTCGACAATAAGCGTACGTGATAATCGTCCTGGTGTGCACAAGCCTTTACTGTTAGGTTTGGTTACAACAGTTTCAACGAAATTTGTTGGCCAAAAAAAGTAATTGTTCACTGACAATACTGTAGCCATGAATGAAGCATCACTCACACCTGTCAGTTTAGGAGACTTTTCCACCCCCAGATGATCAGTAGTTTTGGCGAAAAACTCCCCTAAACAGATTTTGCAAGGTGTTTAAGTTGGACGCGCAAATTCGCTGTGTTGACCAATGGAAAACTGCTTGGTTTGAAATTGACAAACCAAACAGAAATCCAGTCATTTTAAATTTAATTAGCAAGAACACAAAAAAGCGAATTAACTAGATCTTTTATGTTAATAGCTATCAAAATGTATAAGTTAGCTAACTCAGTACTTCAATTTAGGAGCAGTTAACATGCATGAGTACTAATACTCAAAATTTAGTTCTGCTTACTTAAAATTGGGAACATCATAACTCAAAAAAATGTGATGTAACTGATTACCTCAAATCTTTTGAGTTAGCCCAACTTATTCAGGTTTACAGTGAATTGGAATCCATGCGATCAGTAAATGACCACACGGATTCCTATAGAAATGACGCGATTTCGACTGTGAAATTTTGCAGAGCAACAGTAAATGTGACCGACCTTTTTCAGTCTCTCTACTATACCTCTCAGTAAATGTCACAGAATGGCCAAACATTAAAAAAGAAATTTTTCTGCAAAAATGCTTTCAAAAAAAGTTTGTTTGGTGGTAAAACTCAAGGTTTCAGAAAGTTTCTTGGGGATCTGTAAATGCAGACGAGATGTTTTGTGTCTCCTTTTGCCCTGTCTGTGAGCCTCATCCTAACCCTAAGCTCTATAAAAGAAGCATTTGAAAGAAACTGATGGATGAAGTAGAAAGAAGAAAATATCTACAAATAGAAGATCTGTATGTTTCTGAAGAGGTACGAGAGGTCAGGAACCTCTCAGCGTTCAGCGTTCACTGAATTCTTCCTTCTATCAGCTGATTCTGCCTTCAGTATCTAGGCATAATTAGGAGAGCATTAGATGTAACTGACAGAAGACGCACGGCCTCCTGTTTGACCCGCGGAATAACTGATGGAATCTCGCATCAGATCCAAAGCTCGTGTCCGCCTCCGACAGCTGTACCTAACCGACCCGTTTGATCCGGTAATTGACTCAGAGGTGATAAGAGAGACAAATACAGCCGGTGCAAGAGGATGGGGTGGAGGGCTTGAGATTAGAGGAATTTGATTTCCTGTAGGGTTTAGCGTGTATAGTGGCCTTCATATAAAACCAGCAGAAAAAAATATGACTCGTATGCGCCTGGATTTGCTTTGCATGCAAAGGTTCTGCTTCTGGTTTCACTTCAGGACTTAGTAGCAAAACAATTTAGTACCAAAACCTGTCTGTCTGTCTTTCTATCCATCTATCTATCAATCCATCTGTCTGTCTGTCTGTCTATCTATGTATCCGTCCGTCTATCTATCTATCTATCTATCTATCTATCTATCTATCTATCTATCTATCTATCTATCTATCTATCTATCTGTCTGTCTGTCTGTCTGTCTATCTATCTATCTACCCATCTATCTATCTATCTATCTATCTATCTATCTATCTATCTATCTATCTATCTATCTATCTATCTATCTATCTATCTATCTGTTAAAATCAACAGATTTCTTGCGTAAACTGTAGTGTGAACGCGCACATAAACGTCATGAAAACACCGCAGATGTGATGATAGCGCGGACAAAAAACAAACGCACCTCTGGCATCATTTCCGGTGTTAATGAAGAAAAACATTTCCATGATTCCGCACCAGGCATCCGTCCAGAATAGCTCAGAGTTAATTACGGCACGGAACTAATTGCAAAGCGCTTGACACCGTGCATTGTTTCAGGTAATGGATTCTAATTGGTCGTCGTGACAATCTCCTGACAGCATCATTCATATCTCGATGCTCGGGCTGATGTCAAACTTCCTGTTCGAGAGAGTTTAAAAAAATTAAGTCACAATGATAAAAATTACAATTATAAAAACACTCTGATTGGATGAGCCACATTCAAATAATTATCAATCATAATAGTACTAATCATCGATAATAATAATATTTTATAATTAATATTAATTATTATATTCATTAAATGATTTATTATAACAATCTTTGATCATGCTGCTGTTGCACTGTGCCAAAGATCACCCATTAACCGTGGTAAATTCAGCACAGTCTCTTTTGTGAGTTACTGCATAACAACCCTTGTTGTAAGAGATTAAGAGGCATAGAAAACTACTACATCAGGTGAAATATTATTAGCATGACATTTTCCTCTGCAGTACATGGAAACCTTGATAAAAGTAATTCTGTGAACGGCATCATTAGTTGTTCTTTCGCTGTGTTACTGGGTCACGGGTTTGATTGAGGACGCCTCGTCTCTTAACGACCCTTGAGTGTGCCGCTACACTTACATGTCTCTAAATTCACATTGTTCAAAACAAGATGGAGAGAAAGTGAGGACAAGGCCATTTCAGTGCAGATTATCACTTGACTCTTCCCACAAAACTCTGATGAGTCTCTTTCTGCCACTGACTCTTATCTATGGAAGCTTGTTTCCACCACTGAATAAAAAAACAAAAAGCGAATTGTCACTTTTTATCTCACAATTCTGACTTTTTTTCTCGCAATTGTGAGTTTACATCTCGCATTTCTGACTTTGCGATATAAACTCGCAATTGCGAGAAAAAAGGTTAGAATTGCGATGAAAAGTCTGTCTGTCTGCCTCTCTGTCTGTTTGTCTATCTATCTATCCGTCTGTCTGTCTATCCATCCATCCATCCATCCGTCTATCTATCTATCTATCCATCTATCTATCTATCTATCTATCTATCTATCTATCTATCTATCTATCTATCTATCTATCTATCTATCCGTCTGTCCGTCTGTGTATCCATCTGTCTGTCTATCCGTCTACCTATCTGTCTATCTGCCTGTCTATCTATCTGCCTGTCTATCTATCTATCTATCTATCTATCTATCTATCTATCTATCTATCTATCTATCTATCTATCTATCTATCTATCTATCTATGTCTGTCTCATCTACACATCTATATACCTATCCATCTAATCCATATGTAGTGAAGGATCCAAGGGACTGAGAGGAGGTCTGGGCAATCTAATATAACTTTTAGTTTCAGAACACTTATCTATACTGCCCAGTGATTGGCTCGTTCATGCAGCGTGAAAGTCTTTGTGAAAGGCCAGAGCTGTCGATTCCGTCCTTCACACCCTCACCCTGCCCTCTAATTTATGACTTGCTGTTGCACCAATTAGCGCCATGGGGCCGCGCGGCACTACACAGGTGGCCTGGTCCACGCTCGATGGAGAGAGGGACGCGTTAATGACTCGCTGTCTCACTGCTCTGCACCACCATGTCAGAGAGCAGAAGTGGAGATGACATTCGGCATCGTGGGAGTTGAGAAAAACACAAGTTGAGAAGGATCCAAGGGACTGATTGGAGGTCTGGGCTGTAGGCCTCGTCGTCCCGTAAGTGAGTCAGTTGACCTTTGACACCTCCGGTAAGGCATGAGAAGTGTTATACGGAGGCAGGCGGCAGTTCTGGAGTGTTAGCTGTACATTATATATATGTTCTCAGAGAAAGTGCACATTGCATAACTAGCAATTACTAGGGCAGGTAGCTAAAAATACAAAGCACATGCTTGATGTAATCTTAGAGGTGAATGTCTTTAAGTGGCTTTTGTTGTGTTCTCCATACTTATAACAGCTTAGACTATAATAGCTTAGCTTTAGTGAACTTTAGTGAATCTTATAAAGAAATGCAATTATTTCAACTTAAAAACAAAAGTTATGATGAATGATTAAAGTAAAACAGGGGAATTGACTTCATAAATCAATTAAAAATCACCAGGTGTCTGAAAAGTCATTCAGAAATTGTTTTTTGTTATTTGATATTTTGTTATCCAACGCAATGACTTTTAGACTTGACTTAAGTGTCCAAGTACTTTTAGGCCTGTTTTTGACTAGCTAGGAAGTATTAAAGAGAAAGAGGGAGCTGTTCACACCTGATTAGCAATATGACCAGCTCCTTTCAGCTGAGTGGACTCTTTTATTAGTCGTCTAAACATTGAACCACTCCAACAATAACTCCAGCCAATCTCTTGTGCTTACCTCAGCGGGACCCAAAGACTACATCTCGCTGTTCAAAAGCTGAAATCCCAGAGGTGGACACACACGGACCGCTGCCTAATCTGAACACCAGACCTGCTGTTTACCAACCCTGATGATGGACTGTGCAAGCTTGAACACGGCTGAGCGAGAGGGACGTGTCCCCACGTCACCTCCCGTTTCTAGACACAGTCTCCTGCATTTTTAACGAGAAGGAAATTTTATCATCTGTCATAGTAGTGTCTCTCCTCCAGGCAGTGAGCTGACGAAGTGTTTAATATCGGAAATGCAATATTAAAAACCGCTAGGTTCGGAATTATCCATTATGCCCGAGAGGATGGGAAAACCACTGCTGTCATGCCTGGCAAACCCACATAACCAGTAAATTCATAAGAAAGAGTGGTTTCAGGAGACACCTGCTCAATCGGTGGATTTTCAATCATATTCTGAGACTTGAACAGAATAGCGGAGCGCTGCGAGAACATATGAGGAACTGAATATGATCCGGGTGCTAAGGTGGTTTGGGAGATCAAGTTAATGGAATAAGTTCACCCGAAAACATTTACTCACCGTCACGTCGCTTCGAACCCGAAAAAGGAGTCAAACTATAGCTTTGAGTGAGGAACAAAAATTTCAAATCTAAATTTAATCTTAAAACACAACAAAAGCAACATAATATGCATTATATTTTATAACAATAACAACAATAATAGATTTTAGATTAACTCTTCTGAAATAATAATAGTAAAAATAATAAACAAGGAACATACAAAAAATGTAAAACATAAAAAAATGAATCTAAAAAATTACTAAAACAACATATGCATTATTATTATTATTATTATGGAAATTGTTGTTTTTTGTTGTCATTTTAGTTACATCTGAAATAATAATAAAGGATCATTTTACATTAACTGTAACAATAAAATGAATCTAAAATTTGCATTTTAATTAATTAATTAATTCTTAAAAAATAATAATATAAATTATATGTTATTATTATTATTATTATAAAATAGTGAATGTTTTGATGTAATTTTAGATTAAATCTTCTGAGTTAATAATAGTAAACATAACACACAATGAATACATTATTATTATTATTATTATAAAAATTAATGCATATGTTGCTTTTTGTCATTTAGATTACACCATTTAAAATAATAACAATAATAAATATGATTTCTATTACTATTTTTTTGTATCTGAACAATACATTAAATTCCTTTTACCTGCACTCTAAAAAATGCTGGGTTAAAAAAAACATAAGCTGGGTAAAATATGGACAAACCCAGCAGGTTGGGTTAAAAGGCACCTATTATGCCCTCTTTCACATGATGTAATATAAGTCTCTGGTCTGGTCAAGTTTCAGCTTAAAATACCCCACAAATTTGCCCCTATTTGGGGGTGAGCAAAAACACGCCTTTTACTATATTACTATATTGCTGGCTAAAAAAATAAATCCAAAATAGGTTGAAAAAAATGGCTGGGTGAAAACAACCCAATCCCTGGTTTTGTCCATATTTAACCCAGCAGTTTTTAGAGTGTGTGAATACAGTTATGCCTTAGAGACCCACCAAATAGTGCCAATTATCTCCAACATTAATGAACAGATTAAGTTCTAATCAGAGTGTCATAACTGGACCAGTTTGATTAAGCAGAATGAGATCTGAGAGCTTTGATGAAGGGAGTTTTGTTGCACAGTCCATTACATATATACAAATTCATAACCATACAGGTTAAGCACAACTTGACATTGAGTAAATAACGACTCTTCTAGTCAACCTGTTACCTTCACGACCAAGAGCATCTTCACCTTCAAGGGTTTTTCTCAGAGCGTGTCCTTTCTCGGGAACCATAGGAAATGCTCCACACATCTGTCCCCTCTGATAGGCTCTGGTCCGCCAACTGAAGCCACCGCGAGCCGTGCTGGGGGCATCTGCGGACCCTGGAGAACAAGGACAGCCATTGTTTCATTGGTCTGACTGGCCAGCGACAAATGCTAGCGTGACATCCCTTCTCGAGCGAGCGGCCGCGATTAATCGCAGAGACAATGGGGACTTTCTGAGAGCCGGAGATAAGGGCTCAGACATGGCGCCCAACGCGGGGCGCATGGCTTCTGATACTTCTGTAAAACTAACCCTGATTGATGTCAAACTAACCCTAACCATTGGTTTTCACTCTATTTGTATTCAGATAGCAGGCTAGCAGGAACTCTTTGACTTTTATAAACACACAAATTGTTTGTTAAAGTGGCTAATTATGGCAAACCATTCACTCCGTTGGATGGACCAACAGCAGGAGTGTCACGGCAAAGGTCGTCGGAACTCAACCGCTGTGAAATAATTCTTTATGGCTGTAGTACATCAAATCCGACTCATATTTCTCGCCCAGCCATCTGGGGTGTTTCCAGACGGGGGAATGAAGATGTTGGAAACAGCTGGCGTGTAGCGGCAGTTTATGCAGTTAAGCTGTGAATGATTGTGCCCTGAAATCACATGGGAGGCCAGAGCGGGACCGTCAAGAGGTGCATTGTGGAAAATCACATGCCTGTTGGACACGTGTTGCTGGCTGCTCTCCCAATCCAACTTATCTATAAAACAAACAAGATTTAAATGAAAATGTTAGTTTTGAACAGAAATGAATACTTTGCTTCACTTTGCTATAGTGTTGTCACGATATTACTTCAATACGATACCTTGAAAAATATCGATATTTGATACCATTTTCGTAACCACGGGGGAAACTGCCACAGATACCGACATACAAATAATTTGTTATGATCTCGTAGTTTTTTGATAATTTGGATAATTTTGTTGTAATAGCTTTCACACACAGCACAGGGAGGATTTATTTGAATTGCTGAACTACATTTACAATAAAAGACAAGTAAACAGTCAAATAAAACAAACTGCAAACGATAGCACAATTAAATAAAATAGAATAAAGAGACAAATGAAATAAACATTCAGATGGGTCTAACAGTTGTATTAAGGTAAGAAATACAACAGAAATGAAAGTAATCAAATGTAAAATAACACTGGATCATTTTCATTGTAAAAGTTAAATACAGATTAATGCTTACAATTAAAGTTATAAAAGTTATTCAGTCAAGAGCAGAAAGTGATTTTCTGTGTCTTTTGTTCTTTGATTAACATGACAGACAGCAGCAGGAATATTAGGCTGCTGTCACTTTAAGAGCTTAAACATGGATCCAATACACTGTTATACAACATGCGTTTTATCTCAACTATTTACATTCCAAAACTGATTGTATTTACCAGAATACTCGGCAAGACGGGCATTTTCACATCATTTTGAGTGAGTGAGAGGAGGCGGGTGTGTGTCAATTCACCGACTGCGAGATCGCAATAAAATTTACGTCGATAAACTCTGGACATTTTTATTTAATATGGATTCATCTATTGAATAGTCTCAATATACAAGGACAATATACATCTCCAGAGCTGCTTTGAAAGTCACTTCACAAGTTTTTCACTGATTCTTTTGAGAAAAACTTCTGTTAAATACACACTTCATGACAAACCAAATAAAAGTTTGGTTTAATTGAAGAAATTGTGATAGAAATATATATCGCTACTGTATACTAAAATATACTTCTCAAAGTAATAATAAAAATATGATTATAATTTCTAAGGAATATCATAAGCAAGATATTTTTTTCATCCATGTTTTACATTTATACAGTTTTGTTGTGCAAACAAAAAAAAAATTGTTGTAAAATGATTATTATATTTTCCTTTGATTACATTTTTAAAGCTTGATTAAATTGTTAAAGTTTATTTAAATTTGTATTAAAACATACAACACAAAATAAAAATAAAATAAAATGGAAAACAGAATTTAGGGAAAAAGAAAATGGATTTCATGTGGCCCTAAATTAAAAGGAAGCTACTCTGNTTGAAAGTCACTTCACAAGTTTTTCACTGATTCTTTTGAGAAAAACTTCTGTTAAATACACACTTCATGACAAACCAAATAAAAGTTTGGTTTAATTGAAGAAATTGTGATAGAAATATATATCGCTACTGTATACTAAAATATACTTCTCAAAGTAATAATAAAAATATGATTATAATTTCTAAGGAATATCATAAGCAAGATATTTTTTTCATCCATGTTTTACATTTACACAGTTTTGTTGTGCAAACAAAAAATAAAAATTGTTGTAAAATGATTATTTTACAACAATAAACATACAACACAAAATAAAAATAAAATAAAATGGAAAACAGAATTTAGGGAAAAAGAAAATGGATTTCATGTGGCCCCAAATTAAAAGGAAGCTACTCTGTGGAGTTTATTGTGAACAAACAAGTTTACATGTTTACATTCATTCTCAAGGTCTAACAAATATGTGCATTTCCTTTCCCATTTATGGTAAATGAATATTGTTATAAATATCGATAGTTAATAATATGAAAAAAAATATGATGATCATATTTTTGACCATATGGCCCAGCCCTATATACTACACATTTTATAATCATCTCTGATCAGTAATTATGAGGGTTTTTTCATTGGCATTGACCGCGCTGAGAGCGTCTGTACATCCAAACCTCGACTCCCATCTCGCATGTCTATTAAAATTTAAAAGCGGACATTTGAGTGCTGATCACAGATGCATGTTGTCAATTGAAAAAAACCCAAACAACTTCACTTTTATGAACCCGGAGACCACAGAATGTCTCGGCTAATACTCAAGAGGACAAACACAGACACAAAACAATCCTGAAGAGCATCTTGAAGAACAGGTGACCTGATTTGTCTCGCTACTGGTCACCGGGCAGCACAGCGGGTACCAGACGGACGGAGGAAAAAACAGACCATAATGAACCTCTTCTTCAAAAGCGCAGCCCTACAGAATATGAAGAGCCCTTTCAGCTAATCGAGGCCCTTTTGTTTGCTTTACCTCCTTACATTCGGTTCAAGTCATTATTCGCTCGGCTGGACAGATTTGTCTTCCTTTCAGAGTCTCAAACGACAGCTGATTTAAGTTACCTGGAGGACCTCTGACAGCAAAAGCTTTACTGATTGGAGCTTTAATTCGGCCAATTATGCAGCTAATTAGCTAATTTACAGCTCAAGTGAACCACAACTCTGCAGACTGTGACTGTGGATGGATGTTGGCTTTAAAACAGTAATGAATGCATTATATGGGTGAATCACACAAAAACAAATCCAGGATATTAATTTCACCCAAACAAAATGATAATATAAATAACAATAAATATAGGTCTACGGTGTAGCTGAAAGAAAGGGAAGAAAACAATCAAGATTTTGGCATTTTCTAAACACATACACATATTTTAACTATATATATATAAAATGCAAATATTAATAACTTATTTATATAGAATTGAGTAAAAAGAGCTGAAGTGTCATGAAATTAATGTCACAATGCAAAACAAACAAACAAAAAATAATGTAAATGTAACATTAAAAAAAGTTTTTATGAGATTCATCCTTATGCATATTTTATGTCTGTCTTATTTGCAAAGGAATAAAACATTAAATGCGTTTTGAGTGTTATATAATGAATGCTTTCTAATGTCTGGAGTGATGTATTACGCTGCGGGTGGAGAGATCAGAGTGGTATTGTGCATTCCTATGCATAAAAACCACAAGCTCAGTTCATTTCCACAGAGCGCTGCGACCGTCGACACGTTCAGGTTCAATATAATGAATGCGCAGCTCTGAATTAGAATGCCGCGTTACGCTGATATTATGGGCAGGTCACAGCAAAGGACCACTTCATAAATAAACATCCAGTGCTGTTTCCATGGCGACCGCTTTCTCCAACCATTCATGCCAATTTACAAGTCATCAAAAATAATTTCAGCATAAAATATTAAATTGTAATGCTAATTAAACGCCAATTTATCTGTCGAATGGTGTCGTTTTTTTAGCACACACCGTCTGCACACACAAAAGTGAGCGCAGAGAAAACGAGAACAGAAAATAGATGTAAGGAAGGTTCTCAAATGGCATGAGAGAGTTTGTTAGCACTTAGCTGTGCAGTAACGGCCTGTGGCGAGGGTAGACCTGTCCGAACATGTCCAGCTTTCCATCTAATAGGAGCTGAGACCGCCTGTCTATGGATGAATCAAGGCCGACTGAATTTCAGAAACAAGAAAGCTGGTGTACAAGACTGTAAAGTATTTTTTTCCTCAGTAGCACATTGTAATAGGTGACGAAAAGATTTTTGTGTTTGCTACACAAATTCAGTTTGGTGTTAGCATGTCGCTAAGCTAATGGCACAACACTTCTTATCTCAACATCTTCTTATCTATTTGCTACTGTATTTAGAATTCTTATTTCTCTCAACTCGTTCACCATTTTGGAGGAATTTATTCATCGAGTTTGCCATTCCGGGATTGCTTATGCTGAAGAATATGTAACGCTACCAGATGTAGCTCAGTGGTTAGAGCATGGCACTAGCAATGCCAAGGTCATGGGTTCGATCCCAGGGATTGCACATACTCAGATACAAATGTATAGTGTAATGCAATGTAAGTCGCTTTGGATAAAAGCGTCTGCCAAATGCGTAAATGTAAATGTAAATGTAATGCTACCTTTTCAAAGGGTTTGGGGCATTTTTCACAGTGAGAATGCATTGTGTACTTGAATTGTGTTCTAGGTTAGAAATGACGCACAAAACCGATCTGGTAAAGATAGAAACATTTACATATGATTATACTTTTCAGCCCTTAAAAATGAGCCAAAGTGAGGTATGAGACAGAATAATTTATGCTGCTTTGTGTCGCCAGCAGAGTTTGAATCTCTGAATGAAAGAAAAGGAAAAAACAAGTTTGTCCGGTCAAGTCAAAGCCCTTGTACGGCCACCCTCAGGCTGCTTTTCAATAATCCATTTCGGTGTGCATAAGTTTCCGAAGCCTAAAAAGGCACTTCAGACTTGCCATCAATGCAGATGAGTGAAAGAGAATGTGAGAGACCATTTACTTTGAAAACCCGAGAGGTACTTTCTCTTAACGAAACGGCCGTTGAATGCAGAACAGCTCGTGTTGTGAAAAGCCAGATGAGAAATCTATCAAATGAAGACCAAACAAATGTGATGAATTCATAACGGCGTCAACTACATACAAAAAAAGAACCATTCAAACTTTGTGATTATGTATATTTGAAGACTGTTTACAATGTTTTCTGAAGATTCTGTCAATGTCTAGAGCAGGCATGGGCAACTTGGGTCCTGGAGGGCCACTGTCCTGCAGAGTTTAGCTCCAACCCTAATCAAACACACCTGAACAAGCTAATCAATGTCTTAGGATTACTAGAAAGCTACAGACAGGTGAGTTTAATCATGGTTGGAGCTAAACCATGCAGGACAGTGGCCCTTCAGGATCGAAGTTGCCCATCCCTGGTCTAGAGTGAAGAAACTTATCAGATGATGACTATTCACCACAGATAATGAAGAGATGCAATCCCACAAAAACAATTTTTACATTCAAATGAAAGGTTCTTCAATGGTTATGGTAGCACCTTCTTTATTGGCATTGATGGTTCCATGGAATCTTTCCATTGCACAAAATATTCTTTAGATTTTTTTTTTTTAAATTAACTTTTTTAACTTTAGTTAGAGTGTAATTTTGCTGTTTGAGCATAAACAACATCAATTTAAGGCTTCTTCCCGGGTTAGTGACATCACAAACCTTAAAATGTACATAAACCCCGCCCCCGAGGACACTCAACAAATGTTTGGCTGCTTTAGAGAAGAGGAAGAGTTGTAGTAGAGTGTTGTTGCCATGCCGTCATTTTCACTAACGAGGGTCAATTCAACGCTGGATTTGCACAAAAGATTAACATGTGGGCACATGCTATTGATGAGTTGAATCAACTCCACAGCAACTACATAAATATGTCCATTAACGATTCAGAAACGTCCAGTTTCATTCTAAAAGTTGTAACTTCCTGAGTCTCTCCATCAGTGTCGACTCGGGTTTGAACAATGTAAGGCTGAACACCGTTACTTACAATCCTCATTTTGGATGCATGAGATTTTCCAGCTTTGTTGTTGTTGAGCAACCGAAGCGCGAGCTGTTAAAGCCACGCCCTCTTCTGGAAAGGGGGCCGGGAGCAGCAGCTCATTTGCATTTAAAGGGACACACACAAAAGTTATGTTTTTGCTCACACCCAAACAGAGGCAAATTTGACAAGCTATAATAAATGATCTGTGGGGTATTTTGAGCTGAAACTTCACAGACACAACCTATATTACATCTTGTAAAAGGGGCATTATAGGACCCTTTTAAGAGTGTACCGCTTTTTCAAGGACAGTTTCAATTTTTCAATTTCCACCAATAAAAAAGTCAGCCTTTGGCTGTAAAATGTACTTGTGAAATAGCATCTAAACTGTATCTTGGTTCCATCAACTTTCTAAAATTCTCCCACTGTGACATTTCACAGAGCAAAATTGTTCATAACGAGCTAACCGGCAGTGGTGAGCTAAACGCAACCACTTCCATTTCAAAAGCACGGGGAAGTCACTGGCAGGTTGAAGCTTTTCAACCTCATTCGCCCTGTCACGGGACGGACTTAATTATGAAGCTCTTATACCCACATGTCAAGCCGATGTGCCTGCGGGGTGCTGATCCAGGCTCTTCGCTGGCTATGGGGAAACTCGCTCTGACATGCTGGGTGGGTTAAAGCCGGTCGGGTGGCCGGCGGCCTTCACACCTCTGAAGGAGCCTGGAAACACGGCAAGAGGAAAGTGACCTTCATACTGGGCCAAACAAAAGACGATGGGAACGAATGACTGAGGTCAATACAGTTGAGGAGTCATTTATGGTGATACTAGAAGCTAGAGGGAACATTTACCTGTCTTGGGCCACTAAACGCCCATTCTCAACTAAAAAGATAGCAGAAACAATGACTATAATGATAACACTTACCCACTTGTTAAGCCTGACATCACACGTCATTGTTTCCAGGTATAAACACTACATCAGATCCCACAAGCAAAAACAAATTGTGCTGAGATCATGATTTTAACACTTACCTTCAGATTGAAATTGCCCAGACAGTGATTAATCTTTTCTGAATCGTTCAAATGGGCCCTTTTCACATTTCCAATGTTCACATAGTTGCGTTTCCATTTGCTCCAATAGCAAAAGAAAAAAACACACAATAGCTGTTCTATGACTTTACAAAAGAGGAAAAAAAATTAAAGATTGACTGTAGTTCAGAAGAGAGAAAGATGTCAAATTTGCTGTCACTCCCTCAGCCGTTGTATTAGAAACACTCTAAAAGCAGCGTTACCAGTTTTCTGTAATTAATGTCAAGGTAAGAAAACAAAAAGTATAGTTTTATAAATGTAAATTAATAATAATAATAAAACAGAAAATATGTAAAAAATACTTTAACTTTATTTACTTTATTAACTGAGAAAACACGTCATCGCAGTCTGTGAAAGGGTCCATACTGTCAAAGACTACAGTGATTTGTAGAGGGTATGCACGTGACGTCACCGTCGACCGTTATGCGGTCACGCCCACTGAGTGGCACAAAGACTGAGCGGCAGCATTGGTTTTCAGCGTGAATGCCGCGAAAAACACACAAAACACCAAAACGGGAAAGAGCTTAGTGATTGACTATACAAATAGCTTTGACACAAAATCTGAGGTATATATTTACAGACTGCCGAAAGCTACAGAAAAAAGAAGCAAATGGATCACTGCAATTCACAGAAACAACGACTCCAGGATTTGCAGTTATCATTTTGTGTCAAATTGTTGGATCTTGAGGGAAAATCATACCGTATATATTGTATTGTTATATATTGTGTTGGTATCTCATCAATTAAATATTTACCATCTTATATTCTGCATAATTGGGTGTTTTTAAATAAAAACTGACAAAAACTATACAAGTTTTAGGGTTGGACGATATGACTATATTGATATAAGTGATCACTCGGATTTAGACCTACCTATATTGTAGTTATATAAAATATTCACAGGCAGATTTGCTCTATGTATTTCCCCGGCGTCGAAATCAGGTACATATAAATGTCAGGAAACACGACTCCTGGCTGCAAGTCAATATCCATGGATTAGGTTTATTTGACAAGTTGTAACGAACACTTTCGAGTCCAACCGTTAGTGTAATCGTTTGTTTTACTCGTGTTTTCGCAGTTTCCCCTATTAAATCCAGTCATGCAGTAGTTTCTTTTGCCACTCAGTCCAGCTGAGGGAGCGCGTTTTCGGCGGGAAAGTGACGTCGATGCATACCCTCTATTGTCCATGCCAACTGAAAATAACGGTCTGTTAAGCGCGCGCTGCATTTACGTCATCTGCCTCTTAAATACTCGCGCTCTTTAAAGTCGGGTGGATTCTGATTGGATGCCGATGTTTTTTTTAAACGTTCATCAGATGGAAAAACACTGAATGTTATGATAACGTTCATCTGTCGTTATCGTTATAAATGTGGACCCTGCTATTCTCGTAAGATTAATATGTTATCTCTCGACTCACGAGAACGCTTCTCCACTGCGTTAACACAGTGACAGGAAACCTGAGGTAGGTAAAGGACACTCTTTTATCCACTCCCCGCCGCTTCTGTCTGTACACGAGCTTGTCAACCAGGTTCCATTACCCCTCCGACAGCCGCATCTATGAAATATAAAAAGCTTTAATGCAGAGCCCATGGGCAGCACGGCAACCCTGAACGCTGAGGTAAAGAGACACGCGATTGTTAATGGTAGCGCTGAAAGCGGAGCGTGACCTACTTCACCCCGGACAGTAATACCGAACAAATACACAGATAGATTATAAGTTATAAAATGTCCTTGTGCTTTATTTCAGATGGAGATGGTGTAAATGTAGTTAACACACACCCTGTCAGTGGCGGTCTTAATACCTGACGGGCCTCACGCTGGTCGAGTTAATAGCTGAGAAAACACATCTGTTCTCAAATTACCATAATGTAGTACGCATTAATTTAAATTTAATTTCCATAGATTGCAAAATGAAGGATTAAAATATGTCTCCTATCCTACTTCATTGTACAACCTCTTCTGTTTATATCCGCATTGAGCATCATTATACCACCCTTCTAGGAAAATATAATTTTAGACCAAGTGTCTAAAAATGCTACAGCTCATAAACATCCCCAAAATGGCATATATTTTATTTCGCCCCCACCCAAGAGGATGTTGGGAAATAATTGCAAAACGCACTGTCCAACTGTTGACACAAACGCCCTGGCGAATCTCTAATGACCGAGCCGGGTCTAGTTTATCTCCAGCTGCCTGAGGTCACATGCCAGGTAAAATTGGCCCTTGTCTTGCTAACAATCTGACTAGATATCCTCAGCGTTTGTTGACACTAGCATCTCAGCAAATTAAGCCCACATCAGTGATGTGTTGGTCCAAGATTTGGAATTTGTTAGAGTTACTCAAGTTTGTGTTCAACCATCAACTTTGGACACAGTGGATGCTAAATGAAATTTTTTTTTTGTTTGTTTGTTTTTTTGGAAAACTTAAACTAGAGATGGGTCAGGATGACTGAATTATTAGCCAACAGCCAGCTTGCTATTTAGTTTAGGGTGACCAAACGTCCTGTTTTCCCAGGACATGTCCTGTTTTCACGTCCTGTCCTGGCCACCTGGGGTGCGTTTCCCAAAGCAAACTATGGTCGCAAGTTCCATCGTAACCAATAGAGTTCAATGGGACTTACGACCAAAGTTGGCTAACGATCCTTTCGGGCAACACACCCCAGGTTGTTTTTTATAAAGTGATGAAAATGTCCTAGTTTTCATTGTTTTTCATTCGGCCATTAAATTGACCGGTGTTACGAGATCTTCGGTTTCTGAGATTTTCGGTTTCCGAAGGCGGAGCATACATTAATATAAATGAGTTTCGCAGACATGCGCGATTGCACTTGCAACTGAGAATATTAGTTCACATTGTATCTCAAGACATTAGTGGATTATTTTATAAAGGTAACTATATTCTCAGCGTCGTGGCTGACTTATGGCTAAACTACAGTTGTTTACTTCTAGGTAACAGTTTATTATGTTTTCATTAGTATGCACGATTTGTGCAGTCATCTGTAACTGAATAACAGAGACTTTGTGTAATAGCAGAGCAACCTTCAGCTATCGTCTACAATGAGTTCAGCTCGTGCTCTACCTTGCGATGTAACAGCTGATAGGCCTATATCAATTTCTTTATAACTTTCATGCTTATTTGTTAAGCAACAAAAAACTGCTGGGAAAGATCGGCGCACTGCGCAAATGCACTTAGAGCGTGTCCGAATCCACTTTTGCTAGTTTAATATTGGGAAAAATGGTTGGCGCGCCCAGCGTATTATCTAAAAGGGTTGTCCCTATTCTCTTAAAGGGATAGTTCACCCAAAAATGAAAATTTGTTGTTTATCTGCTTACACCCAGGGCATCCAAGATGTAGGTGACTTTGTTTCTTCAGTAGAACACAAATGATGATTTTTAACTCCAACCGTTGCGGTCTGTCAGCCGTATAATGCATGGGAATGGGAACACATTCTATGAGAGTGAAAAAAACATGCACAGACAAATCCAAATTAAACGCTGCGGCTCGTGACGACACATTGATGTCCTAAGACACGAAACGATCGATTTGTGTGAGAAACCGAACAGTATTTATATCATTTTTTACCTTTATAGATGGAATTCCCATTGCCATGCTTTATACGACTGACAGACCGCAACGGTTGGAGTTAAAATCATCATTTGTGTTCTACTGAAGAAACAAAGTCACCTACATCTTGGATGCCCTGGGGGTAAGCAGATAAACATCAAATTTTCATTTTTGGGTGAACTATCCCTTTAA
>RJVU01003824.1:805223-818134 GCA_003731715.1 Anabarilius grahami | reverse complement strand
GTATATAATACATAAAATATAAAAGTAAATAATAATAAAAATAAAATAAATAATAAATTGACCAAATTTAAATTCTTCATTTATTATAAGTAATAATAATCAGTCGATATATGGTATGTTATGAAATGTGAATTTCAACTTGAAAAACATGAACATTTGTATGTTATGAAATGTGAATTTCAACTTGAAAAACATGAACATTTAAATTAATAAATGCAATAAGGTAAATTTTTAATTTCTCTGTTAACTTTGGCTATATATATATACAGTGTGTGAATAATTATTATGCAAGTTAATTTTCTGATCATATTTTTTTCCAAGCACATTTTACCAATTCCAAACCACATCAATCTTAATAACTACTAATAATTTTGCATTTAATCATTTATAAGTGATAGCGAAGGCTGGAAATGAAAAACGCCTTATATTCAGGTGTGCGTAATTATTAGGCAGGTTTTCTTTTACAGATAAAATGAGCCAAAAAAAGAGATTTAACTCAGACTGAAAAGTCAAAAATTATTAAATGCTCATGAGAAGGATGCAGTACTAATGCAATACTAGAAATTGCAAAGGCATGACCAATGGACAGCAAAATGCTCATTGGGTCAGCAGGGTCAGACAAAAACAGAGAAGAAAGACGCACGTTAACTACAAAAGAATTAAGAATTAAGGTGAAGAATTAAGTGTGAATCCATCAGGAACCCTTTAGTCTCCAGCGCCACCATTTTCCAGAACTGCTACCTACCTGGATTCTCCAGAAGTGCAAGGTGTCAGGATCTCAGAGACTTAGGTTAGGGAAATAATCCAAAAAAATGACCCGCACTTAATAAGAATCACAAACTGAAGTGTTGTAAAATACATGAAGACTGTTTTTTCTAGGCTTTATAGACAGACAGATGGAGAGTGACTCTTGAAGGACCAGCACCACATCCTCTCATAATATATAAAATACAAAAAAGTTTGACTAAGCTGGAAGGTCAAACTGATAAAATCAGAAATTATGATTCATGTAAACTTCAAATCTATTGTAACCTTGCTAACCATCTTCCTGAGCAGCTAGTTTGGCGTATCATGTAGTCATGTGAGATGATTGTGGTTGGTTTTGGCAGATGTGTCCCCGTCCTCTTCCACTCGGGCTCCTGGGTGACGTCCTCAGACAAGCATGGCTAATAAGCGGCGATTACAGGCGGCTCTGCCAGCCAGATCCCCTCCAGTCTCCTGCTGGCATCATGCAGAAGAAGCTGGCGTTCGGCCATCGACGTCCCCGGCCCTCATGCTACAGACTCCCAGCAGCCCGCAGGAGCGTTTCTGGGAGATGCATAAACAGAGATGGGCAAGATACAGTCGGATCCCAGGGAACATGCGGTGATAAAATGCACCATAGATGCCATGAAAGTCACTTTGGGTAAGAGCATCTGTCAAATGCATGCATGCATGGTTTAGTTTAGTGTTGTGTGGTTTTACCTATCAGCCACTGCAGTATGAAGCTTCATGGGTGAAGTCACATTTCACGATAAAAACTAGCACACAATTTGGATGAAGAAACCATTCATTAATAATGAGAATTACAAGAGTAAAATGTAGTTGAAAATGTAGTCAACAGTCATGAAAATAGTGTCACAGTGCATAGAAAATCCCAGAAATAGTTAACACTGTAGATTGTGAGTGCATCAAGCTTTTTGCTTGATCTTTTCCTTCCCAGTGCTTCTTTTGACTCTGTCATGTCTAATTAACACCACACAGAACAGCACAGAACTTTATGTAAAACCTGCAGATGGTCAGTTTTTCAGAGCACTTCCTCCAGACAGTAACACTGACACAGTAAAAGCACAGTATTTCAACCTCGCACTGGTACTGGAGCGCAGCGAGCACTTCAACAATCACAGTTCACACGGAAATTACACGCCATGGATGATTTGCTAAAGCTAACTTCCTCACACCTTGGCTAAAGCGCTGGCAGCTTCATTAAATTGGCTCATTGTTGTTAGCATTAGCAGCTAACCAGCAGGGTACTTTAAAGGATTAGTTCACTTTCAAATTAAAATTTCCTGATAATTTACTCACCCCCATGTCATCCAAGATGTTCATGTCTTTCTTTCTTCCGTCGAAAAGAAATGAAGGTTTTTGATGACAACATTACAGAATTATTCTCCTTATAGTGGACTTCACTGGCCTCCAGACGGTTGAAGATCAAAATTACAGTTTACGATCCCAGACGAGAAATAAGGGTCTTATCTAGATAAACCATCGCTCATTTTCTAAATATATATATATAAGTTTTAACAAAAAATGCTCATCTTGAACTAGCTCTCTTCTTCTCTATTAGAATTCCGGCAGTGTAGACACTGCTAAGTGTATTACTGCCCTCCTCAGGTCAACGTTTGAACTAATTGTTATATACTTGCACTAGCATATTGTATATGACAATTTAATTCAAACTTTGACCTGTGGAGGGCAGTAATACACTTAGCAGTGTCTACACTGCTGGAATTTAAACAGAGAAGAAGAAGAAAGCCAGTTCAAGATGAGCATTTATGGTTAAAACGTATAAAAATTTTACATTTTTTTAGAAAATTAGCAATGGTTTCTCTAGATAAGACCCTTATTTCTCGTCTGGGATTGCTGTAAACTGTAATTTTGACCTTGAACCGTTTGGTCTCCATTGAAGTCCACTATAAGGAGAATAATCCTGGAATGTTTTAATGCTGCCTTCACAGAATTATTGTAAATACGAGATTCCTTGGTAAAAATTGCACATGAACGAAACTTCGAAACTTTAATGCGACGAGCTCGTAATCGCGACTTCAGGAGTGGGAAGCACGTGAAGGCAGCATAATACTATAACGCAACATTGAGAAATGAGATATAAAACATAAAAAAAATCATAAAAAGACAACATGCGGTATGATTAGCATTAGCAAAAAACAACATACAGTATAGAGAGAGCTCAGTTGTGGTGAGACAGATCTTAGAAATTAATAGCAGAATAAAATGATGGGTTGAGAAGCTCCTGTAATGAAATGCAGAGAATCACGCTTGTTAATTAATTCGTCTGTTGAGCCATCACAGGTCACAGGCTGAAGCGCTAAAGCTAGTGCCGCCCAGTCAGCTGCAGACACATCGTAATTACATGCTTCTCTGCTTATTGGCCATCATTTATTCTTTTTAATTACTTTGTGTCCATGGAAAAATCCACAGATGCGCCAATTGAGGTATGCTAGCGTTCAGTGCCACCGACAATCTGTGTCAGGATGCTATGATAATTTATGGATAGCTTGAATAGCATTTAATATTTGCCCAAGTGTTATGGTAGACATAATATCCAAGGGTTGAGGTAATAATTACATCCTTTTGAAAAACTAGTGCAGAAGTCACAACATTTTATGCTAGCGCCAAGATGTTATTGGTGTTTGTTTGTTTGAAATGTATTAGAGCTTGTTGAACGGTTGTAAAACAGATGTGAATGTTTATAGCACGTTTGCAAAAGAAAAACACAGAAAACATGCCTCTGTAAGTATTTTATTGAAGTACATTGATTTCTTACATCTATACCCAGATAGCAAGCGATGATCGAAACAATGTTAAATCAATGTTAATGTGTCAACGTTAACCGCATTGAATCAATATCACTTTTGCACCCGCAATTAATGTTGAAAAAATGTTGAAATTTCGACCAAAAATCAATGGTAATGGCATTGAATAAATGTTACAATGTGAAGTTGGTTCAACATCATGTTTCCACTCTCAGAAAATGAAACACAACTACAACTGACTTAAAGCCACACAGCCTGAAATCAACTGAAGATAAAAGAAGACAATAAATCTCTCAAGATCTCAGCAGAAGTTCTTTTTGAGAATTAACAGAGGTTTAGATGTTGATGTTTTATTGAAAATGTTTGGTCACCATTATGGTGATCAGTGTTTATTTTAGTTGGGCAGTTCAACTCTTGGCTTTTTGTGTGAGTTTGTGCTCTTTTTAACAGTGTTTACCAAAACACAATTTGTTGCAAAGAAAACCAGAAACAATAATGTTCAGGTGATTGTTTCGATCATTGCTTGCTATTTGGGATAATAGCGCCGTGAGCTCTTATTTGCTGTTCGTCCGTGTCTAATATGTTTCTTTGAGCATGTTTNCACTCTCAGAAAATGAAACACAACTACAACTGACTTAAAGCCACACAGCCTGAAATCAACTGAAGATAAAAGAAGACAATAAATCTCTCAAGATCTCAGCAGAAGATCTTTTTGAGAATTAACAGAGGTTTAGATGTTGATGTTTTATTGAAAATGTTTGGTCACCATTATGGTGATCAGTGTTTATTTTAGTTGGGCAGTTCTCTCTTGGCTTTTTGTGTGAGTTTGTGGTCTTTTTAACAGTGTTTACCAAAACACAATTTGTTGCAAAGAAAACCAGAAACAATAATGTTCAGGTTCGATCATTGCTTGCTATTTGGGATAATAGCGCCGTGAGCTCTTATTTGCTGTTCGTCCGTGTCTAATATGTTTCTTTGAGCATGTTTCTGAGGTAGAACCAGTTCAGATGTGGCCGCGGGTGATAAGAGCCCCTCTCCACCTGACGCCCGTTCTCCACTCGCTCCTCGTTCCCCTGCTCTCCGGAGCCCCGGCATCGAGAGCAAATCCCGCTCGCTCTCATTTTGTTGAGAGCGAGATGACACTGACCTTCAGTTTTCATCCTACCAATTTCTCTGTACTTTCAAGGAAGCATGAATCTAATTTAGGCCTGGGAGCTTCACGGCGCTCGTCTTTGATCTTCGGCTCTCGACAAGTACAAAGAGCGAGGGATATGTCGAAAGAGAACGGCAGAAAATCAAGAGAGAGAGAGACGGAGAGAGAGAGGGAATAATCTCACTTCCTAGAGCTGACAAAGTGACACATTTGTATGTCGAGTCACAAGTAACACGTGAAATACACAGTTTGCATGATATATTGAATACTAACAATTTAAATGAAGTACCTAAGGTGAAATATAGCACTTAAGGCAGGGGGGTCAAACATACGCCCCACAAAGGTGTCTAATCCGGCCCGCGGGAAAAAAATAGAGATGCACTAGTCCACTGGTCATAAATCCAAACGTTTTTTAGTTTTATTTTTGGTCAATCTTGAGAAGATTGAACTGTCTTCAGAAAAGTTTTGATGGCTTTTGACAAATGCAGTTTTAATGAGCAGTGTAATAGTTTTCTTGCAAATTAATGTGTTGTTTATATGGTTAATATTAATGCAACATCAGCGCGCTAGATATATATTTTTATTATTATTATTAATTAATTCGGCCCGCACATGGTTATTTTTTTACAATCCGGCCCTCAACCTAAAATGAGTTTGACACCCCTGACTTAAAGGATTAGTCCACTTTTAAATAAACTTTTCCTGAAAATTTACTCACCCCCATGTCATCCAAGATGTTCATGTCTTTCTTTCGTCAGTCGAAAAAGAAATTAAGGTTTTTGATGAAAACATTCCAGGATTATTCTCCTTATAGTGGACTTCAATGGCCTCCAGCCTTTCCTATTCAATTTACGGAATGAATGTGGCGCCAGTTTCGTTTTGTTTTCCGTAAGTAGAATAGGGAAGGCGTAGGATATACAGCGTAAGCATTTTGAAGAATACGGAAAGCGGAAGCACGTTCAAGGCAATATTTTGTTTATATAAAGCATATACAGTTGTAATTTTTTCAAAAATGACCTATCGTTTCACTAGATAAGACCCTTATTCCTCGTCTGGTATCGTTTAAAGCCCTTTGAAGCTGCACTGAAACTGTAATTTTGACCTTCAACCATCTGGAGGCCATTGAAGTCCACTATAAGGAGAATAATCCTGGAATGTTTTCATCAAAAACCTTAATTTCTTTTCGACTGACGAAAGAAAGACATGAACATCTTGGATGACACAGGGGTGAGTAAATTATCAGGAAAAGTTTATTTAAATGTGGACTAATCCTTTAAGGCAACGTGAAATCAGATTATCCCTACTTGCTGTATTATTTAATGTTCTTGGCTTATTGTGCACAATTCATCGGTGCATGTTATTTCAAAGACAAAGTTTGTTGTAATTGCAATCTTTTTATCGTAAACATTCATTGAAATGCAGTAACTTGGGTGAAAAAGAAATAACGTAAAAAAATAAACAAAAACCTTTCGTTTTTTTGCTCATTTTATCATCTACCAAGCGAAATCCAGAAGTATGATCATGTACAAAAGCGAATACACAACTGTGTCATCTTTTCTGTCTGTAAGTGGGATTGTTTGCATTTCCAAAAGTCCAATTAAGTGCTGAATCTCAGTGAGCACTGAAGAGGCCATTGTTTAGTTGTCGCCGATGTTTAGTGCCAAACCACCTACCCGAACAACATGTCATAATATAAAAGCAGTGAAGCAAAAGCTTTTATTTGGCAGGAGCACTTCCTCGTCATCCTCCTCTTCGTTTTCCTGGCACTCGGCGGGACCGCGTCGCTCTGCCAGGCTGGATTGATATGTCTGTCAGATGGACAGGTCTGTGCGAGCCGTTCTCCCTGAGGTGGGCCGCCGACACACATTAAAAGGGCTTCTGGAGTGGGCGTCCCCTGTCTGCACTTCACAAAGAGAGAAAATTCACTTCAATGCACTACAAAAACGCACACCTGTGGGACATGGACAGAGCGGCCTGCCACTTCACACCCAGCCCAGCACGAGCTCGCTGACCGGATGCTTTCAGACACAAAGCTAAACTGAGCTGTGGAGCGCAGGCTTTTCACACTACAGCGGCAGGACGTCTCGCTGTCATGAGGGAGTTTTGTCCTGCAGAGATTACAGCGATGAAAAGAAGGGAACATGTCGTTTAAGGGACTCTTGAGACTCCGAAAACAGTGTTTCTCAAGTGGCTTCTCACTAATGAATTATTGCTGCGTCCGAAATCATGAAAACATACCGATTAAGTAGTATGTCCGAATACAGAGGCTGGATCAGAAATCGCATACTCTCTTGAGTAGATACTTATTTTGAATAAGTACTTACTTTGCGAGTGCTTTTTGCCCACTCTATTATGAGTACTGTGAATTCGGTCATACTTCCTTTGTAATTTACGGTTTCCTTCTATATAGTAAAGAAGTATGCCATTTTGGACAGAGCCACAGTATTCAAAAACAGTAGCAAAAAGTACCCGGAATGCTCATTACTTCCGGAAAGATTCTGAGGAGCGCATTCGATTTACACTTTACTATCCCATGTGGCCACGAGAGAGGTAAGAATTTAAGTAAGAATGTTCTTTAATAATGAAATTCAATTCCATGAAAGTGTCATTTCTATACAACTAGTGGCATCTAACAAAATTGCAAAGAATTATTCTAAGAAAATAACTGATGAATATATGATGATATGCTGATGAATTACACCAGCTAAAGGAAGCATTTATACAGTACTCAGCGTAAATGAGTACACCCCCTTTGAAAAGTAACATTTTAAACAATATCTCAATGAAAACAAAAACAATTTCCAAAATGTTGACAAGACTAAGTTTAATATAACATCTGTTTAACTTATAACATGAAAGTAAGGTTAATAATATAACTTAGAGAACATATTTTTCAGTTTTACTCAAATTAGGGTGATGCAAAAATGAGTACACCCCACAACAAAAACTACTACATCTAGTACTTTGTATGGCCTCCATGATTTTAATGACAGCACCAAGTCTTCTAGGCATGGAATGAACAAGTTGGCGACATTTTGCATTCTTCAAGAATGACTTCTTTTAGAGACTGGATGCTGGATGGAGAGTGATGCTCAACTTGTCTCTTCAGATGTTCGATTGGGTTCAGATCAGGAGCCACTGAATCACTTTCACCCTGTTCTTCTTCAGAAATCCAACAGTGGCCTTAGATGTGTGTTTAGGATCATTGTCATGTTGGAAAAGTGCACGACGACCCAGGCCACGGAGTGATGGTAGCATCTTCTCTTTCGGTATAGAGCAGTACATCTGTGAATTCATGATGCCATCAATGAACTGCAGCTCCCCGACACCAGCAGCACTCATGCAGCCCCACATAAGGACACTGCCAACACCATGTTTCACTGTAGGCACCATGCATTTTTCTTTGTATTCCTCACCTTTGCGACACCATACGGTTTTGAAGCCATCGGTTCCAAAAACATTTATCTTGGTCTCATCACTCCAGAGTATAGAGTCCCAGTAGTCCTCATCTTTGTCAGCATGGGCCCTGGCAAACTCTAGGCGGGATTTTTTGTGCCTGGGCTTTAGGAGAGGCTTCTTTCGTGGACGGCACCCATGCATGCCATTCCTCTGCAGTGTACGCCGTATTGTGTCACAGGAAATAGTCAGTTTGGCTTTCTACTTCTTTAGATAACTGCTGTGAAATTGCATGCTGATTTTCTTCAACCATTCTCATAAGAAGACGCTTCTATCGAGGTGTTAACTTCCGTGGATGACCTGGACGTCTCTGTGAGATGGTTGCAGTCTCCTTTTTTGTACCTCTTTTGCTACAGTATTCTGACTGATAAGTAAAGCTTTGCTGATCTTCTTGTAGCCTTCACCTTTCTGGTGTAAAGAAATTATTTTCTTTCTCAGGTCTTGTGACATTTCTCTTCCATGTGGTGCCATTGCTGACAGCATGAAATGGGTTTTTAACACCGTTTTATAGGCAACAGTCTGCTGGACACCTGTGTAATGAATAATTAGACTCACCTGTGGTTGAATTCTTGTTAAATTAGACATTTGTAGTCTAAAATTGAGCTTTGCTCCAGAGACTTTCAGTGGGGTGTACTCATTTTTGCATCACCCTAATTTGAGTAAAACTTAAAATTTTGTTCTCTAAGTTATATTATTAACCTTACTTTTATGTTATAAGTTAAACAGATGTTATATAAAACTTAGTCTTGTCAACATTTTGGAAATTGTTTTTGTGTGCATTGAGATATTGTTTAAAATGTTACTTTTCAAAGGGGGTGCACTCATTTACGCTGAGCACTGTAGGTTAAATAACAGTGGACCCAAAATTGAGCCTTGAGGAACACCACAAGATATAATGTAAATGTAAATGAAATGTAAATGTAAATATAAGACAGACATAAGGCCTGGAGGTGTAGGTACCGAGTGTAACATAGTATTCCCTGTTGTTTAAGTAGGATCTGAACCAATCTAAGAAAGGACCTGATAGACCGACCCATTTCCATAGTCAGTCACAAAATGTGAGAATACATTTGCTTCTTCTCCTGCGTTCTATTCTTCTGTATTCCAGAAGAGCAGCAGGCTTTTCAGAAGGCCTTTTCTTCAGCCTGAGGCTTATTCATTTCACTTTTGGTGTGAAAGGGCCTTTTCATTTGCCAAAAAAAACTTTTTTGTTGTTATAAAAACAAACAAACAGCCCAGCTCAGATGAGAAAAAGTAACGCAAAAGTAACGTAACGTTACTTTCCATAAAAAGTATCGCAATTAGTTACTTTTTTTAGGGAGTAATGCAATACTGTAACGCATTACTTTTAAAAGTAACTTTCCCCAACACTGTATATTTCCAATGCTGAGCATGATGCGCAATGCAGAGAGAATTTTCAGTTTGAGAGCTAGGAATAAATCAGACGACTTAATGAGGAGTCGGGGATGAACTGTGACCCACCCGAGCATCTGTTTCTGCTAATGGATAAAGGGTCCCTGGTTTCAAAAAGAGGTCTTATCAGCAGCATGCTAGAATATTCAGAAAAGACCCCAGACCTGCCAAGAAAAACCCACCATTTCCACTTGCATCAGAGTCGACAATACAATTACAATTACGTTTAAAAAAAAACGTCAATGCTAAATCACTACAATTATGATCAATTCAAAAATTGATTGCTATGAATTTTATTCATTATAATTTAAATATAAATGATAGTCTATTTTATTCTAATTTCATTATTATTATTATTCAAATTAGGTATAATTAGAATTATTTATTTAGAATTATTTATTCACAAAGTGACTTTCTCTTCCTTCCTACAGAAATGGTTTTGTGTTCCATTAAAGCCTCTCCAGCTGGATTTTATTAGCGTGTCCCGTTGAGCAGAATGTTCCTGAGCCCAGTGTCTCTCAGCAGGGCCGAACATCCAGAAATACCTGCTCTAATGAGGATATCAGGTATGCATTCAGAGGCCGGCATCACTCGCAATAATGATAATAGCCACAGAGTTGTTTGCTAAAGACCAATTTAATGGAAAACACTTGCAGCATTTAGATGGTTTCATGTTGACTGTGAATGGACCACTTTTGGTGGATTGTAGTCAGAGATAAACTGTCACGGACATGATAAGAGAGGCTTAAAAATAAACCCCAAAATGAATGTTCGCTCATCATTTACTCAGACTCATATCATTTCAAACCCATACACATTTCAACACTTTACTATCCCATGTGGCCACGGGAGAGGTAAGAATTTAGATAAGAATGTTTTTTTAATTATGAAATTCAATTCCATGAAAGTGTCATTTCTATATGTAACAGTTCGTAGATCAGGGAAGAAGGAGGCGGGAACCGGTGAACGTTCAATATACATTAAAATAAACAAACAACAAAATGAAAGTAAAGGCACGCACATAAACTAAATATAACGTAAAATAGTCCAGGCCTGGTCCTCTCTCGTCCTTCACAGATGTCGCTCCTCCTTTTATGTTCCAGGTGCTCCTTCATGAGCAACTCGAGACCAGTGTGGCGAGCAGCTGACACTCATTAACACTCGCGCCACTGGCCTCGCCCCATTCTCACGGCCATCTGCCTCGTCCTGCTTGCCACACTATACCTCTAGTGGCATCTAACAAATTTGCAAAGAATTATTGTAAGAAAATAACTGATTAATAATTGACACCAGCTAAACGAATCATTTATAGGTTAAATAACAGAGGACCCAAAATTGAGCCTTGAGGAACACCACAAGATATAACATAAGGCCTGGAGGTGTAGGTACCCAGTGTAACATAGTATTCGCTGTTGCTTAAGTAGGATCTGAACCAATCTAAGAAAGAAAATTAATGTTCGCTCATAATTTACTCACCTTCATTTCATTTCAAACCCATATGACTTACTTTCTTCCATA
Source organism: Anabarilius grahami (assembly GCA_003731715.1). NCBI lineage: Eukaryota > Metazoa > Chordata > Actinopteri > Cypriniformes > Xenocyprididae > Anabarilius > Anabarilius grahami. The sequence continues at coordinate 807,061 of RJVU01003824.1, read as the reverse complement.
AAACTCAAAATGAGACGTTTAGCACAATGTTCACGCTGCTCTCATTCAAAGAAGGTGAATGGGGACTGGAGCTGTTGAGCATATATAGATATTAGTTGTATAATTGAGATTTGACCCACTCTATATGGCCGCAGGTTTACGTATACTGTTTCCACTCATATAGACTCATATACTGAAAGACAAGCATATGCACTAATGCATTGAAAGCCGAGGTGGCGAAACATAAATGATCAGACTCAGCGAGATTTGCTCTTCACCTCTCCATCCATCATCAATCCCACCGTAAAACAAGGCAACAGTATCAACAGCCCATAAAAAAGCTGCTGCTTGACATAAGCGCATTACAACAATCATTTAAAAACTTGCTTAGTTATATAAAACCCAGAGGAGAATGTGATTACGTTACGATAAAACAACACAATAAAGACACTCTCTTTATCTCTGGATCGAGAGACTCTAGGAGGGTCAAATCTCACAATCACAGATTTAATAACGAATGCGGGTGATAAAACAACAGGGCGAGTCTTTCATCCTGACAGGGACGTAATCCGCCCGATTGATTTTCCGAATTTTGTGCCACCAACTGCGTGAAACAGCGTACAGGACTGATGACATCCAACACTCATAAATCTGACCCCCATCTGGATGGAGACCCCCAAAAACGGACAGATTTATTGACGCATTGACGCATGGCATTCTGGGACGCCGTAATTAGCATTTTTATGGATGGCCCTAACAGATTCCTGCAATGGTGCATGACTTGTTTATGGTTTGTTATCATGTTGGGGTGAGAGAAAACTACAGAGGTTTTTAATCCTGAGAGTTTAGTTGCAGATTGTATCGCGGTAAAACTAATTTAAGTAATTAAAAGTTAAAATAAAATAAACAAACATAATCATGTATTTCCCAACCATTTTTATTATGGTATTATAATATTTTTCCATTAATGGGTGTGTTTATATNAAAAAAAAAAAATAATTAAATAAAAATAATAATAAAAAAGACAATGCAAATAAATGAATATATTTATCCACATATTTGTGCATAAATATATAAATAGTTAAAATAAACTTAAAAAATAAAGTTTAAAAAGTTAAAATAAAATAAACAAACATAATCATGTATTTCCCAACCATTTTTATTATGGTATTATAATATTTTTCCATTAATGGGTGTGTTTATATTATGTACATAGTTCGTTCTTTTTTTCTTTTTGTATATCTTACACATTAATTATTTATGCACAAATATGTGGATTTACATCAACTTATCTGTCTTTTTTTATTATTTTTTGCAGGTTTTACCCTCCATATCAATGCACAATATTCTAAAGAAGAAAGTTTGCAATATTTCATGAAAATAATAATAATAATTTGTCTGAGACTCTTTAGAGCTCGTACACTTTTCTGACCATTGAATTGTCAGGACTTTTCCATGACTTTTCTAGCCATTAGTGAATATTGTGTTTCACCTGGAAAAAAAATGTCACATTATAGAATTAAAAGGGGTGTGAAATTCATTTTGATGTAAAGATCATCATGTTGACTTTAAGGGTCTGATATTAACCTCATATATATTGATTAATCTTAAATAAATGTTAGCGTAATAACATTTCTGACTTTGGCTTTACAAACTAAAGTTTTAGGAAGCAACTGTTCTGTAAAGAAAAGTAAATAAATAAAATTTAATTGTTTTATATTGTAATATTTTCCCATTAATGGGTGTTTATTTACTCAATCCATCATTTGTATATCTTGTACATTTAATTATTTATATATTTATGCACAAATATTTGAATTTAGATTACTACTAAGTACTTTCAATTACTTTTCCAGTAA
>RJVU01003824.1:777526-789954 GCA_003731715.1 Anabarilius grahami | reverse complement strand
CTTAATTATAATTGGCTTACTTATAATTGTCTCTTTACTTTAATCTAGTTTATTAGTATTTTAACATGAAACAAAAATGTAACGCATCCTCTTTGAGGCTTCCCAAAAGCAGAAAAGGACAGGAAAATGTTTTATTAAGAACTGTAAAACTACCCATGCTAGTGACTTTCCATCTCTGAAAAGAATCTAACGACACCAGCCAGTAACCCTGACCTGGCAGCTGTGATCCGAGCGCGGTCACGTTCAGAGGCGCAGCGGCTGTATCTGGAAAAGAGCATCGGCGTGTGGCGGCCTTATATATTCAAGACCCCTCGAGCTCCTGCAAGCGAGCGCCAGGTTTTAACCTGCCCTCGAGACACGAGACTCTGCCGCACACCAGGTGGCCTGGAAAAGCGCCAGTGTGCCGATGTTACAACCAGCACCCAGGGAAGGAGAGCGATGCAAAAGCCACAAACTCTCTCCGCCACCAAACACTGCTGCTACCAAAACTCCTCTAATTAGTCCCTTAATGACTTCGAGTCTTGGCATACACGCCGCTACAACTTCATCATAAATAAATTAGCAGATAAATAGTTAAAGAACTCATTATAACTTAATAACAAGATGTCAGGTCATCGCGGTCAAGCGACACAGCAGCACCCACTGGTGGTCAGTCAAGGTACACCTGATCTGCATGCTAACCGTCAAAATACGCTAACTGTTTGGGTCAAAATGTTAACATGAAATGAAGTTTGATGCAATTTACTTACATGTTAATGTTAGCTTGGGTTAGATGAGTTACATCTCTGAAACGACGACTTTTACACCATCTTGAGCACCTTGATTACCATTCAGATGNCCCACTGGTGGTCAGTCAAGGTACACCTGATCTGCATGCTAACCGTCAAAATACGCTAACTGTTTGGGTCAAAATGTTAACATGAAATGAAGTTTGATGCAATTTACTTACATGTTAATGTTAGCTTGGGTTAGATGAGTTACATCTCTGAAACGACGACTTTTACACCATCTTGATGGATAAAATCAAGTCACCCACACTTTTTTCATTATATATCCAGAAATACAATCACATTACAAAAGTAAAATGGGTTTTGATCACTACTTCATGACTTTAATGAGAAAATTTTGTGAGATTAGCATGATAGCAAGTAGCTAGCCGCCCTGTTGCGAACATTTTGATAGTTTTAGGATTAGCTGGCTTGACTAGCAATGGGATTTTATTAGCGCTAACCCTGCACACAGACCTGAAGTACAACATAAACAGGTGGTAATTGGTTGCAAAACAATGCTGAGGCTATTAGCGCACGCATAAAGAGCTGCTAATTACAACATTCAAAATGGTGGTTGTGTTTTGCATGCTAATGCTAACTGTAATCATTATGAAGGGTAGCATAAAACTAGCACACTGATTGCTTGTTAGCTGGTATGGGAATCTGCGTTAACAATTGAAAATGGATGCTACATGCTAATGAGCTCAAAAAAAGTCTACAAGGAAAGACATTCGCAACTCAAATCGCTTCTGTAACGCAACAGGACCGTTAATTAGAAAGCAAATATAGACTTGATTTTGATTGGATTTGTTAAAATAATGCCTACTTGGCTAATTAGCTACTGGTTAACATTATTCATTAGCCTATCATCTTGAGTTAACACAAGTTAGCATTTGCACTTCTTAGCATAGTAAGATAGTAGCGGTGAGAACAAACGCTTTAAGAGATGGTGTTTTAGCTGTTAAGCTGCTGTGGGAGGTTTGATACGCGTAGACAGGCCTGTAATTACACAAACGCAAAACCCACGACCGAGTGAACGTTTCATAATCATGATAGTCATTTACAAGCCAGATGTGATGGGAGTGAAATTAAAAAAGCATCACAGCAAGCCGCGTGCCTTGATTACCATTCAGATGCGTGTAGCACAAGCACGAAATGACATTTCCATACATTCAGACTGTCCCACCAGAACAAAACAACTTGAATTTTAGATTCCAACAAAACAAACCTGGCTAACAAAATACGTTCTTAAAGGGGACCTATTATGCCCCATTTTACAAGACGTAAAATAAGTCTCTGATGTGAAGTGTGTATGTGAAGTTTCAGCTCAAAATACCCCACAGATAATTTTTTATAGCATGTTCAAATTGCCACTTTTAGTGGTTGAGCAAAAACGAGCCGTTTCAGTGTGTGCCCTTTAAATGCAAATGAGCTGCTGTGCTTGGCCTAAGAGGGCGGAACTTCACGAGCGGATTCTCCCCAGTCAGGATTCAGTCAGGACGCACTATAATGTGCGAATATATGCTGCATGGAGATAGAACAGGTATAGTTAAATTACGGTTATAACTTATATTGCCACCTTGTTTTAATCTACTATATTAGTACAGGCCTGTTGTACCGTCCGAATGATGGCCAAAACTATACAGATGAGTTTTATGACGTTTATTGTACTTCACACAAAATATGAAGCGTCTGTTTTCACTCTAGATCACTGTAAGAGCTTAATAAACACTGCAAGTGTGCATTAAAATATTATCCATAAACTCTCTCTTTTCCTTGTATTATCATCACCAACATACATTGCGAATTACACAGAAACACTCGTTACAACTAACAGTAAATTAATATAAAAAGACCTTATGCCTTTTGGGTGGTGTTTAATAAACTGGTAAACTTTATATCCGTAAATCAACTCCGATGAACTGTAATAAAGTGCTCTCACTTTCATTACTGCCGTATCCAGTATCACTCTGGAGACTTTAAGCTGGATCACGAACAGTTTTTACTTGTATATCCTTGAGTAGCACAGTCTCTGTTTTGTATTGTCCCTTTGTGTTGATATTCGTTCACTAAGCAGTCCGGTGTGAAATGATTCGCGCAGACATAAACGAATTTCGACAGAACTGAGGGAGAATTTTCCTGGAAAACCCAAGTTAATCCACCTTGTTTTCACCAGCTCAGATTTAGGGAGTAAATGGAGAGAGATATGTGGATTAATCCATCCAGCTACAGAACACCTAAAACGCTTGGGAGACGTTCTCGTCATTTACATTTATGCATTTAGCAGACGCTTTTATCCAAAGCGACTTACAGTGCATTCNCTAATTAGTCCCTTAATGACTTCGAGTCTTGGCATACACGCCGCTACAACTTCATCATAAATAAATTAGCAGATAAATAGTTAAAGAACTCATTATAACTTAATAACAAGATGTCAGGTCATCGCGGTCAAGCGACACAGCAGCACCCACTGGTGGTCAGTCAAGGTACACCTGATCTGCATGCTAACCGTCAAAATACGCTAACTGTTTGGGTCAAAATGTTAACATGAAATGAAGTTTGATGCAATTTACTTACATGTTAATGTTAGCTTGGGTTAGATGAGTTACATCTCTGAAACGACGACTTTTACACCATCTTGAGCACCTTGATTACCATTCAGATGCGTGTAGCACAAGCACGAAATGACATTTCCATACATTCAGACTGTCCCACCAGAACAAAACAACTTGAATTTTAGATTCCAACAAAACAAACCTGGCTAACAAAATACGTTCTTAAAGGGGACCTATTATGCCCCATTTTACAAGACGTAAAATAAGTCTCTGATGTGAAGTGTGTATGTGAAGTTTCAGCTCAAAATACCCCACAGATAATTTTTTATAGCATGTTCAAATTGCCACTTTTAGTGGTTGAGCAAAAATGAGCCGTTTCAGTGTGTGCCCTTTAAATGCAAATGAGCTGCTGTGCTCGGCCTAAGAGGGCGGAACTTCACGAGCGGATTCTCCCCAGTCAGGACGCACTATAATGTCAGAAACTGCGAATATATGCTGCATGGAGATAGAACAGGTATAGTTAAATTCCGGTTATAACTTATATTGCCGCCTTGTTTTAATCTACTATATTAGTACAGGCCTGTTGTACCGTCCGAATGATGGCCAAAACTATACAGATGAGTTTTATGACGTTTATTGTACTTCACACAAAATATGAAGCGTCTGTTTTCACTCTAGAAAATCACTGTAAGAGCTTAATAAACACTGCAAGTGTGCATTAAAATATTATCCATAAACTCTCTCTCTTTTCCTTGTATTATCATCACCAACATACATTGCGAATTACACAGAAACGCTCGTTACAACTAACAATAAATGAATATAAAAAGACCTTATGCCTTTTGGGTGGTGTTTAATAAACTGGTAAACTTTATATCCGTAAATCAACTCCGATGAACTGTAATAAAGTGCTCTCACTTTCATTACTGCCGTATCCAGTATCACTCTGGAGACTTTAAGCTGGATCACGAACAGTTTTTACTTGTATATCCTTGAGTAGCACAGTCTCTGTTTTGTATTGTCCCTTTGTGTTGATATTCGTTCACTAAGCAGTCCGGTGTGAAATGATTCGCGCAGACATAAACGAATTTCGACAGAACTGAGGGAGAATTTTCCTGGAAAACCCAAGTTAATCCACCTTGTTTTCACCAGCTCAGATTTAGGGAGTAAATGGAGAGAGATATGTGGATTAATCCATCCAGCTACAGAACACCTAAAACACTTGGGAGACATTCTCATCAGTGCTGCAATGGCGGACTGTGTAAACTCGCTGTGAACGCGCTCAGGGCGGTTCTATGTTAAAGCAGCAGTGTCTGTCAACATTCGTGGGCGGGGCCTGTGGCTAATGTGACCTCACATTGCCAGGGATCTGGAAACGGCTTGTTCTGAGACACTGCTTATGATTTATGGGGATTAAAAAAAAAAAGGAGTGGGTGGATTTTTATCACTATAGGGTGTTTGTGTACACACACTGCCAACACACATTATGTCCAAACACCATGCAAAAGTGAGTTTTGCATAATAGGTCCCCTTTAAAACGTTTTGCTAACATTCCAATTTATAAAAATGTTTTTTCTGAATGTTCTCTGAACGTTCAAAACGTCCAGTTTTTTAAATGTTTTAAAACGTTTTTTCTTGGTTATGTGAACGTTAAAGGGAACATTTTTTTAATTTTGCAAACATTATGTGAATGTTACTTTTGAATGTTCTCTAAAATTCTGAAACTAGTAGTAACATTTAAAAAATGTTACATCTAAACGTTTTTGGTAAAAACGTTCCATGATAAAACAAACAATATATAAGTGTTTTTGCGCTAACATTTTGAGAACATTAGGACCAGATAATGAATGTTTTATTAATGTTCTTGGAAGAACGCTTGACATAACCTTGCCACAACGTTAGCTAAAGTTCTGAGAACGTTAGCCCAGTTAGCTGGGAAGCCACCACAATGCTAGGTCATTCGGAATGGTTGCTAATGCTATGCTAATGTGCTCAGAGTGCTTTTTTTAGCATGTGTGTTGAAGGTGGCTGTGACTGGATCACTTGCCTGTTTTATCATCTACAAACTCTTGCATATGAACACTAGCAATGCTAATCTAAGCAAGTACTGCTAATTACTTAGCACTTTGATATGAAATTGTGGAACACACAGTGGCTGAAAATGCATCCTTAGGTTCATTAATATCCAGAATCGCAGCAGCTTAGCAACCATTTAGAGACTCATAAACTGCTACGACTTCCTTTATTAAATTACATGGGTCAACGTTGGTGCTAATAACATCATGGCACACAACAATATTCAAACGCACAGCTCTAGAATAAAATCCATCAGGTTTGTGTTTTCTGGAAACAGGTCTGACTCTCTGGCACTGCGCTAACGCGACTACACGCTAACATCACTGATTACTTTAGCATGACTATCACTCTGTTGCAGCTCAGACATCATTTACTGATAACGTTACTTCATACTCATCCTGTGTATAATGTGATTGTTCGCATTCTGAAGATACACCATGTTTGTTTTTGTTTAGCAAATGCGATAAGCCAAAATTTAGATGTTTTCCATTACACTTGGTGACTAACTTCTTGTTTTCTTGGTTCAGGCTTGTTTCTGCTTGAGAATATTCATTCGCACTGACAGTGTAAAAATGGGTTAGCAAACAAACTCCCACTGCGACTCGTAGATGAAACAGTAGCATGAAATGCTAACTAGCCTCGGAAACTACCTTAAAAACAGTATAAGTCAGTCAGTGCATAAACGTATGATTTCCGCGATGCGGCAAACGCGGACGGAATCCAGTCATAAAAACGGAATTTAGTATATAACACGGAATGTCATATTTTTGATTAATTAATAAAAAGAAGGTCAGTACACTTCAATCAATCTCACACCCCTACCTTAAACACATATCTTGGGTCTTTAACGACCCCGTACATCATTCGCTACCCTCCCCCTCATTCATTAAGCCTTCTTAGTAATAATCTATTAATTATATACAATATAACAAGAAAAAATTATAAAAGAATGTCTATTTGTTAATTAAACTGCAAATAGACTACAATATTAAATATGAATCCTGCATGTCTGTGTGCCTCTGAAATGAATGATGCGGAAGCGCCACTGTTGCCAACTATTTTCAAAGGAAAGTAGCTAAAGCCTGCCCCAAAAAGTCGCTAGATTTGTCGCTAGGCGCTTTTTTGAAAAATAGTCGCTAAAGGGGTCTGAAAAGTCGCTAAATCTAGCGACAAAGTCGCTAAGTTGGCAACACTGGGAAGCGCGGTTTAATTTACCTCACACACACGCGCGCGCGCATGCATGTAAGCACAGAAGCACGTGCGACGCTCGCGATGTTCTCATCCTCTGTCGCCTCGCTATATGAGGAAATGAACGCACGAAATTCATCTCCAGAGCTGCTCTGAAAGTCACTTCATCAGCATTTAACCGCTTCGTTTGAGAAAACTATCGTCATAAACACAGAGAAACTCACAGCTGTCGGCAACCCGTCAAAATAAAAGTTCGATTTAACTTGACAGAAACATATTAGTGTTGTACAGTAGAATTTAGATAAATTAATTTAATAATAAATTATTAAAAACTATCTTTTTAAGGAATAATCTCAGTTTTTCTTCCGTGTTTTAATTTTAACAGTAAATCTCTGTTGTGCAGCACATTGTTTAACAAAAATGTTTAATTTCATGATTAAAACATCAATTAAATGGTATGCGTTTATTTGATTGCTGGAAAAATTAAAATACGGAACAGAATTTCTGAGAAAAAAAACATTTCATAAAAATCCTTTTTTTTTTTTATTAATAAATTTTGTTGAATTCAATTAATTAGCCTTTTTANGACTTTTTGATTATTAAAATATAATTAAACCATTAAAATGGAATCCAGAAAAGTTAAAACAGAAAACAGAATTTGGTAAAAATAAAATTAACTGAAATTAACGGAAAAATAAAATAAAAAACGGATATCATAGGGCCCTAAAAAATTACATTTTGTTGTACAACTTTTAATAAATTGTTGGTAAATTGGATAAGTTTCATTATTTCCATTAATTAGACATGCGTTTTGATTATTAAAATTTATTTTAATCATTAAAATGGAGTCCAAAAAAAAAAAATTTGGGAAAAATAAAACGGAATTCAGGAAAAAAACAAAATGGATTTTATAGGGCCCTATAAATGCTAAACTGTTCTGTCACAACAAGCATAACTTACAGCTAATTGCAATTTGAAGACAGCTACAGTGACTAGCACGTGTTAGCAATTTTGGTGTTATAGCTAAAACGGCAAATAGATTCTAACAAGAGTGTTTTCCTTCCTAAACATTTTACCCTTGAGTTAATTTGTGGTTTTAGCTTTGTACTACATTGTGATTATGAAAGACAGCGGAGCAGTAATTATTTTTCCCAGTTTCATTTCGTTCGCAGCAGGAGACGCGGATCATTTCACACAAACAAAGTGCCTTAAAAGGGGGTCTTCAAAGACTTTCTCGGCAAACTTTCAATGAAACTGCGGCAACAAGTATTTATCAGCGCACAGCCGGGTTCAAAGGAAACCCTCTGTAATGTTCCCTCACTTCTTGTGCTGAAACTAAACACGATCGCTAACTGAACAAACAGCTAATACTGAGAAACATTGACAGACGCCGGATAAGCTACAGGCGGAGCAGGTACAATAAATATGTGGATACCCTTACAAACAAGCACTGTAGCAATACCATGGTACCTTGATATAAAACGTGGTAGAAACATGGTATTACCATGGTACACATCTTATGAAATCATATTATTTTTGTACTGTCTTATCCAAAAGGTACCATGGCATTTCTTCAGTTTGTGTTGTGTCTTGAGCAGTAAATATGTGGATAAAGACAATCTCTCACTCTCTCTCTGTGTGTGTGTGTTTGAGTTTTACTCGTTTTCCAGATCGATACTGTGGCTTCCCTAATTGGACACTTTTTCTCAACTGAAACCAAATACCCACAACAGAGGAGAGCTGCATCCCAAAAGCACCTGCAATAAAGCGTTTAGAGCGGCAGCTCGATTCACCAGAGGAAACACTCGCCCCAGGAAAGACAGTCTGGCTCGGACACCACCAGCAATGTCAAACCGCTGCCAGATCATCTGGAGCTATTTCAACGTCAAAGTCACCTGTTCTGTGTGTGTGTGTGTGTCAAAGTCATCCGTGTGAGTTTCTCCCCCTGTGATAAACAGCACCTCCTGCTGTCGGCTGCCTACGGATACGAGATACTCCTGTTATAATAATAGCAAATTGTGAAGATTAGATTTGGCCATTTAACTTGAGTCGACTTCCATATGACTGGTTAATCCTTTTAAAGGATTAGTTCACTTTTAAATACACTTTTCCTGATAATTTACTCACCCCCATGTCATCCAAGATGTTCATGTCTTTCTTTCGTCAGTCGAAAAAAAATTAAGGTTTTTGAGGAAAACATTCCAGGATTTTTCTCCTTATAGTGGACTTCAGTGGGCACCAAACAGTTGAAGGTCAAAATTACAGTTTCAGTGCAGCTTCAAATTGTTCAACACGATCCCAGATGAGAAATAAGGGTCTTATCTAGCGAATCGATCGGTCATTTTTGAAAAAAATACAACAGGTTATGCTTTATAAACAAAATATCGCTTTGAACGTACTTTCCGCTTCCGCATTCTTCATAACGCTTACGCTGAATGTCCTACGCCTTCCCTGTTCTACTTACGGAAAAAAAACGAAACTGGCGCCGCCTTCGTTCCGTAAGTAGAACAGGGAAGGCGTAGAACATTCAGCGTAAGCGTTATGAAGAATGTGGAAGCGGAAAGTACGTTCAAGGCGATATTTTGTTTATAAATCATAAACGGTTGTATTTTTTTCGAAAATGACCGATCGATTTGCTAGATAAGACCCTTATTACTCATTGGGGATCGTGTAGAACTATTTGAAGCTGCACTGAAACTAATTTTGACCTTCAACTGTTTGGTGCCCACTGAAGTCCACTATAAGGAGAAAAAACCTGGAATGTTTTCCTCAAAAACCTTAATTTCTTTTCGACTGACGAAAGAAAGACATGAACATCTTGGATGACATGGGGGTGATTAAATCTATCAGGAAAAGTGTATTTAAAAGTGGACTAATCCTTTAACTTGAGTCGACTTCCATATGACTGGTTAACCCTTTTAAAGATTTATGCACAGTATTTTTAAGAAATCTTCAATGACGAAATATAGTCTGCAGGTGCATTTGAAATGTTTTAAGGAATCATCTTGTAATGAATGTCATTTCAGTTCTACTTTCTGAGTATGAATTATTATATGCAGTAAAAGACAATAATACTCAAGCACTGTAAAAGGTTTTGCCACAAACTCAACTGACTGGATTTCAGTCTCTTCAGACCTTACTGTACATGATTTATGAGCTTCTACAAATTTTGAACTCCTTTCCACAAATTGATCCTAGTGATCTTAATGAATAACAGTCATTTTAAGTGCAAACAATAAGTGCAATAATCAAAGTACTCTCTCAAATTTCAAAGTGCAAATAGAGATCAAATTTGTCTTTAAGCATGATCCAGAGCTGAGAGATGGTTGCAACTACACAGCCCAGCCTAAGATAGCTTTCATATTGGGAGATATTTGCATGCATCAGGGAGCTGCATTGCGTATGAATGCGCGCTCGCGTTTTACTTTCGCTTTCTGATTTCACGATCGGGTGTACTCTGTGAATAGGGAGCGACGGTACTGAGTGTGCCTTCTACAGGATAAGACATTTGTCATATGCTAGACTCTGTTGTGCAATGAATCCTCCGCCATGGTCTTGTCAGTCATCAGGAACTCTGATTCCTGCTGCACTACATACGACTCTGCAGCTCATTAAATGGTTTTTATTTCTATAAAAAGCAAAACGACAGTGGAGGCATAATGTAAACGTAGCAGTGGCTTATTCTATCCTAATTTCACCCTCACACTCCCGTCCTGACAGCTTTTCGCCTCAATGAGAAATCTTGTCACATTTTAATCTCGCGAGATCTCGTAGCACGAGATCTTGTGACACCCCTACCTTAAACACATACCTTGGGTCTTTATCGACCTGGTACATCATTCGCTACCCTCCCCCTCATTCATTCAGCCTTCTTAGTAATAAATCTATTCATTATATACAATATAACAAGAAAAAAATTAAAAAAGAATGTCTATTTTTTTATTAATTATTTTGTTAAAATGGTGCATAGGGTCACTAGTGACCCGAGGTATGTAATAGTGTAAGTACACAGCAAAATCCACAGTTAAATCAGCTCTGCTCAGAGTACATATGGTCCCTCTTTAAATATTAATTAAATGAATTAATTAATGAGATAATTAAGCAATTAATAAGGCTGTGACATAAGTCACTTGCAGTTCTTGTGTTTTTTCTTATTTCTTCAGTGATTCTGCTTGTTTACAGCAGGTGTTCATCACTAATGCGCAATCATTACTTAATTAATCACTTAATTATCTTATTAAATTTAACTCTGCTTCAGTGTTATTTTAACACTATATAGCTTTCCTGTAGCTCAGTGGTTAGAGCATGGCACTAGCAATGCCAAGGTCATGGGTTCGATCCCAGGGATTGCACATACTCGAATACAAATGTATATTATAATGCAATGTAAGTCGCTTTGGATAAAAGCGTCTGCCAAATGCATAAATGTAAATGTAAATATAGAGAGGGACCATTTGTACTCTGAGCAGAGCTGATTTAACTCTGGGGATTTTGCTGTGTATATTTTTTTCTGTGCAACATTAATTGAATTTCTGATGATTCAATAAGTGCAATTCACCTTTATTCCTCGAGGTGGCGATGTCACAATTACGGCAGACATTAAACGAAAGAATATATCAGCGAAACTTAAAATGGCTTAGTGATTTACTTTGTACGCAATGAAATATTAGTGTCACTGTCACTTGATGGTGGATCTGGTGAAGAAGCTGTCAGTGATCAAAATATTGATATTGAAAGCGATATTTTTGAGAATATGGTTGAGATTGTGAATATGAGCCAGATCAGTGATGATGGGAAAAAGCATCTGCTCAACTTAAACCCTTCCAAGTTTCCAAAAGGTAAAAAAAAAATGCTTTGTTTAATTCTTTTGTTATTGTTATTAAAATATCATTAGAGTTTTATACTATTGCGGCAGTTAGAAATCCATCCGTGTTAGATATAGATCCGGGTCGCTAAAGACCAGAATATGTAATGATAATGATTGGTGAAACATTCATGCATTTAAGAGTGACCGATTAAATGTTCAGTTTGTTTATACGGGCTGCAATTTCACGTGATTTACAGTACGAGTCGCGAAACACCTATTAAATCTATTAGAGAAAAAAGTTTTAACTTTGTTAACAGTTGCGGATTGATTATAATGAATTATTCCACACACGTCTATGATTGTAGTGACTAATTCAGGTAAACTCCACCCCTAAATGACATGTACAAACAGAACTAACACTGATTGGTTGTTTTATATGTCAATCACACTTTCCATTCCTGTCTAAGTAGGCATTTCTTATCTCCAGAAAAGCTCCAAAGTGAACCAGACTTTACTTGTCAGAACAAACAACAGCACTGATTCAATCCATGTTGACAATATGAGGTTAATCTGAACTAATTACATCATATGCAGATACGTGTATTGATTGACAGCCCAAAATGTTGATGATGTTCGTGTGTTCTGGTTTGGATCACCTAATGATATTCCCCGTATGATTTCTGCTGGATTAATTGCTTTTAATGGTGATGAATGAATATTCACAGGCCTCCGATATGCGAATCACATTATAGAAACTGTGTGAAATAGTAACAGAAAAACATCTGGCAAATATTCCAGTCACAGATTTCAGATTAGTGTAGCTTTAGTACATATCAAATTAGCATTATCATTTATTTATTGCATATTTAGGTGCTGTAATTACAGTGCTAATTAATAAGAGCCTAGTGTGGCTTTAATAAAATTATGAAAGAGGAATAAGATAAAATACACCAATGATCAATAATTAGACTCATTTATGATATTATTATTGATCAGAATTACTAAGAAAAATATTAAATTATTTTTTTTAAA
>RJVU01003824.1:762289-776262 GCA_003731715.1 Anabarilius grahami | reverse complement strand
TAAATGTTTCTTGAGCAGCAGATCAGCATATTAGAATGATTTCTGAAGGATCATGTGACACTGAAGACTGGAGTAACGATGCTGAAAATTCAGCTTTGATCACAGGAATAAATTACTTTGTCAAATATATTTAAATAGCACACAGTTATTTTAAATTGTAATAATATTTCACAATATTACTGTTTTTACTGTATTTTTAATTAAATAAATGCAGTCTTGGTGAGCAGACGAAACTTCTTTTAAAAACATTAAAAATCGTAGTGGTTCCAAACTTTTGGACTGCACTGTATATATATATATTATATATTTATGTGACAGGTGTGACATATATGTGAGGAGTGTATGTTGTTACACTAGATTATTGAAATAATTAGTAACTGTGTTACTTTAAGGGTATTTTATTTTGAAATTTGTATTGGAAGAGTGATCTATGGTCATGTGATCATAAGTATAATAGTGTTATTTTCATTTAGTTATATATGTATATCTGTATTTCTGTGTTATTGTTTTTGTTTTACACCTTTTTCTAAATTTGTTATAAACTGTATAAAAAGTTAAAGAAGCAAAGGGAACACGCGCGCGCCCTTTTTTACTGGATGTCATGGCGAGAGGTATGTTTTTATCATCTCCTCGAAGAAGTGCTTGAATTTTGTTAATTAGATATCATTTATGGATTTTCTGTGTAAAATATGTTTGTTTGTTTGTAAAATTTTCCTTAATGAGAGATTAGTAAACCAAGTTATACAAGTTGTTAAGAGTATGTTTAATCGAAGTATGAATTTGAGTAATGGCCGCTGTTCCATGTGCGGTCAGCTGATGCGTTTCATTATATATACACTCTAAAAAATGCTGGGTTAAAAACAACCCAAGTTGGGTTGAAAATGGACAAACCCAGCGATTGGGTTGTTTTAACCCAGCGGCTGGGTTAAATGTTTGCCCAACCTGCTGGGTAGTTTTATTTAACCCAAATATTGTTTAAAAATTACTGTATTTCTTGCTTAAAATGAACCCAAAATATGTTGGAAATTAACATTTATTAATATGTTTAATAAACAAACATTTATTAATACTTTTTTTGAATAATATTTAAACAATAAACATTTATTAAATTGCTTATTAATAAATGCTCATCTTTTTGATTATTATTGTTGCCTCTAGTAATTATGAGTCTGATTTTTAATTTCCAACCTATTTTGGGTTCATTTTAAGCCAGACATATAGTAATTTGTAAACAATTGTTGGGTTAAATAAAACTACCCAGCAGGTTGGGCAAACATTTAACCCAACTGCTGGGTCAAAACAACCCAATCGCTGGGTTTGTCCATTTTCAACCCAACTTGGGTTGTTTTTAACCCAGCATTTTTTAGAGTGTATATATATATATATATATATAATTTTTTATTTCTCCATTTTGGTGAAATATTCTTTGAGCATTATGTTTAAAATAATTGTGAAGCGAACGCTTACCAGGTGAAAGTGTCGGAGGGAGAGTCTCACCGGAGCACTAATGACTTCAGCCGTTATTAGAGGAAAGACACAAGTGGACTTTGCCTCATTAGTCTGCGGCCAGTTTGTTTTCCTAATGAGGGTTTTCTCTTGTTTGCCCTGAGGTGTTTGGTGGCGGCGTGGGGTCAGACGACGACGGACGAAACACAGACCTTCATCGGTCAGGCCGTGACCTCGATGCAACAAACGAACGCTCGGCATCTATGACAAAAACATCAAATCAAGCACAGATCTTTAACAGAGTTTAGAAAGAGAGAGAGAGAGAGAGAGAGAGATTGGAGGTGCTTTAATTCTAATCTCACACACTAAACCACACAGACAGGAAGTCTCTTAACATGTCTCTCATCTTCAAGTGCTCTCACAGGAGATGATGGCTGATTCCTCTCTAATTTACATGCTGTCATCAGACGCCCTCGTCTCGCTCTCACTGCAAGCGTTTGTTTACTCGTGTGTTTGTTTGTTTGATGGCAGATGTTGGCACGTTGACTTCCGAACTTTCGACTTGTCATCATGTCGTGGAGCATTGAAGAGCCCAGATTACCTGAAACGACGATGTTATTAAAAACTGAAAATAAGAAACAGGGAGTGAAAGGAAAAACAGTCGACCAATCACGTGAGTCCAACCCATTATTCTCACAAAACTGGTGAATCTGAACACTGAAATAATAAGTGGTACTCCTAGTCCTCTATAAAATATGACACAAATATCATGGGATTTATACCCAAATTAAGTTATTATTGAGATGTGATACTGTGGTCTTTCTTTACCAGAGCAGAATATGTGAATTAAATGAAATTAACTGCCTTCCGGTCGTGCTCAAAGTGTAAACAACATGGCCGCCCTCGCTGAAGTGAGTTTGACAAATACCTCTATATCTACAAATATATTACATATATTGGAACGGTGATGTATTTCCTTTCACCATTCTTCTCTTATTTAGAAAAAAAATCTGTTGCGGAGAGACAAAAGGCCCATGAGAAGCGACTTCACAGATGAGCGCGGCTATACGGGACGACACGTCCACTTTATCTTAAGCTCTGCGAGGAGAGAAAGCAAGCAGAGGTCACTGATTTACCCAAAAGATACGTTACTCTCTCCCACCAGACGTATCTGAGCTCGACAAACGCAACCAGTCAGCTGGAGTTAAGCTGAAATGAACAAGGAATCGTTTCTGAAAGGCGCCAAATCATAAAGAATGGAGGAGCCGCTGGCCAGGCGGGGAATAAATCCACAGTTAGCGTGTTCCTGATGAGCGCAGGCTATTTTGAAGAGATTGTTCACCTAAAAACAACCGTTGAGTTTTTATTTACTCACCCTCATGTGTTTTGAAAGTGTTTTGTGCCTGCTGGGACGTAACTGACCGAGTCTTTCTTCACCAGATCGTCTTTCCCCTGCGTGTGTCATGTTTAAAACTCATAAATACACACTTCACCGCTGTTGTTTCACAGATGAACAAGGCTGTATGAAGTCATCTGTACAGCGGAGACAACGAAAACCCATTTGTCTGCGAATTCATAATACATTTTGTGTGGTAAAGATCTATATATACCAGCCATTGTCACGATTCTGCCACTCTTCTTTTTGTATCCTCTCTCGTCCTCTTTGCAAATGGCTTTTGATGGCAGTTCACGGTCTGTTTACGGGCTCCTAAGTGATAAACATGCATTAAATGAATGATAAAATAATAAGGCAAATTAATCAAATCCACCTTAGAGTGGTCCTTCATCATCTTCTCCTTCTCTCTGGTCTTTTATGAGTCACTTGAGATGTTCTCGGTAGTTGTTAAGGTCGAAAGTTTTCTCTCAAGTTTATACAACCGATATGAAAAATTCTGAAAATTGTGCAAAAATGTAGCTTCAAAACATTCTATCATAATTTTATGTCAAAAACCAAACGGCAATGTTTCTGTAACATTTTGGTTGAAATTTAAATTAAATCTGTACATTTAAACGCGATATTTAATAAGCACAGTGAAATGTGACTTATTCACAAGTTTGTTTTAAAACATTGCAAAAGGACGTGCTGACAACATTATAACATTTCTACAACGGTACAAAAAAAACAACAAACATATGTATTTAAAATAGTGCCGTCAAATTGATTAATCGCATGCAACCTAAGTTAGAAACAAATAAATAAAAAAAACTAGCACTAAAACGTGGGCCACACTTAGGGCCTGATCGCCCCCTGGTGGCTGGCTGCAGTATAGGTCTTAAGCCCCACACTCTCCATGTAATCGAATGGGACGAGAGCCAAACGAAAAAATCCAATAATTTTTTCTGAAGATTGTTTCTGTCATTTTAGGTAGCTCTTATCACGCTGATGTATGTTCAAGTGTTCGTTTTCCCAGTAAGTTCGGTTTTAGACCATTATTTAATGCTATAAAAAGGGGGTGTGGCATCATGATTGACAGCTCTTTGATCACTACTGCTCAGACCTGGGCTCTAAATGGCGTAATCGTCACAAGATGTCAACGGCCATTTCTAAGATATTTTGGCTTCTTTCTTTTGTTGTGAAAAGAAGTGGAGACTACCATCTTTTATTACAGTCCATGATGAAAGCTCATATATCTAAGGACGTTTACATACAAGTTGAATCTAGTCCAATGGAAGACACAAAGTGTCATCTTGGATTTCTCACCTTCATATGAAGATTTGAGGCTTTCATCAAGTTATTCATTAAGAGTCTTGATTTCCTCTTCCTGTTAAAACTTCACAGATGCTGACAGCAAATCAATGACACCTCTTAAGTCCGGAAGTGTTAAAAAACACTTAACACCCATTCAAATTACGGCTGTGTGATGGCATGAGAGCGGTTCGAGTTCAGCTAGTCATTTTATATTGTCATCATTGTGAGGTGTTTCAGAATTACTCCATTTCAAGTTAAACTGAATTTGTCTATTACACTTCTGNCTGGGACGTAACTGACCGAGTCTTTCTTCACCAGATCGTCTTTCCCCTGCGTGTGTCATGTTTAAAACTCATAAATACACACTTCACCGCTGTTGTTTCACAGATGAACAAGGCTGTATGAAGTCATCTGTACAGCGGAGACAACGAAAACCCATTTGTCTGCGAATTCATAATACATTTTGTGTGGTAAAGATCTATATATACCAGCCATTGTCACGATTCTGCCACTCTTCTTTTTGTATCCTCTCTCGTCCTCTTTGCAAATGGCTTTTGATGGCAGTTTACGGGCTTCTAAGTGATAAACATGCATTAAATGAATGATAAAATAATAAGGCAAATGAATCAAATCCACCTTAGAGTGGTCCTTCATCATCTTCTCCTTCTCTCTGGTCTTTTATGAGTCACTTGAGATGTTCTCGGTAGTTGTTAAGGTCGAATGTTTTCTCTCAAGTTTATACAACCGATATGAAACATTCTGAAAATTGTGCAAAAATGTAGCTTCAAAACATTCTATCGTAATTTTATGTCAAAAACCAAACGGCAATGTTTCTGTAACATTTTGGTTGAAATTTAAATGAAATCTGTACATTTAAACGCAATATTTAATAAGCACAGTGAAATGTGACTTATTCACAAGTTTGTTTTAAAACATTGCAAGAGGACGTGCTGACAACATTATAACATTTCTACAACGGTACAAAAAAAACAACAAACATATGTATTTAAAATAGTGCCGTCAAATTGATTAATCGCATGCAACCTAAGTTAGAAACAAATAAAAAAAAAACTATAGCGCTAAAACGTGGGCCACACTTAGGGCTTGATCGCCCCCTGGTGGCTGGCTGCAGTATAGGTCTTAAGCCCCACACTCTCCATGTAATCGAATGGGACGAGAGCCAAACTAAAAAATCCAATTAGACTTCAGTTTTTTTCTGAAGATGGTTTCTGTCATTTTAGGTAGCTCTTATCACGCTGATGTATGTTCAAGTGTTCGTTTTTCCAGTAAGTCCAGTTTTAAACAGTTATTTAATGCTATAAAAAGGGGGTGTGGCATCATGATTGACAGCTCTTTGAGCACTACTGCTCAGACCTGGGCTCTAAATGGCGTAATCGTCACAAGATGTCAACGGCCATTTCTAAGATATTTTGACTTCTTTCTTTTGTTGTGAAAAGAAGTGGAGACTACCATCTTTTATTACAGTCTATGATGAAAGCTCATATATCTAAGGACGTTTACATACAAGTTGAATCTAGTCCAATGGAAGACACAAAGTGTCATCTTGGATTTCTCACCTTCATATGTGGATTTGAGGCTTTCATCAAGTTATTCATTAAGAGTCTTGATTTCCTCTTCCTGTTAAAACTTCACAGATGCTGACAGCAAATCAATGACAATGACACCTCTTAAGTCCGGAAGTGTTAAAAAACACTTAACACCCATTCAAATTACGGCTGTGTGATGGCATGAGAGCGGTTCGAGTTCAGCTAGTCATTTTATATTGTCATCATTGTGAGGTGTTTCAGAATTACTCCATTTCAAGTTAAACTGAATTTGTCTATTACACTTCGGCTTACCGTTTGTGCCACAGACATGAATGAACAGCCTAGCAACGCCCTAGTAACTGAGCAGAGCATTGTAGCAACTGCAAAGCAGCACCTAACAACCACCCATAAAACCCTATTGACTACATAGCAATTCGTCAGTAACACCTTAGAAGCCACCTAGCAATCATGCAAAATACCCTAGAAATCTCACAGCAACACCCTGGCAAATGCGTAGTTACACAATGGTAATCACCCTTAACTTCCTAGCAACTGCTTAGCAACACCCAATTAACTGCAGAGCATTGTAGCAATCGCAAAGCAGTGCCTAGCAACCACCCATAAAACACTACTAATTGTATAATTCATCAGCAACAGCACAGAACACCTTACAAAACACCTACAGTAGTAATACCCTAGCAACCACCCCAAACACCCTACCAACGGCATGACAAAAAGCAATGCCCTGACAATACAGAACACCCTAGCAACACCACGCTGAACACCAAGACAATCACTTAACAACCATACATATAAAACCCTAACTGCTTAGCGATTCCTTGGAAACAACCCAAAACACCTTAGAAACCGCCTAGCAATACTCTAACAACCATGTAAACACTTCTAACACCTGCAAAATTCTACAATTCTATGAAAACAAAAGGAACACCATAGCAATTGTATAGCAACACCTTAGAAATGCCCTGACAACAATACAGAAGGCCCTAGCAACGCTCTAGCTATTATGCCAAACATTGCAGCAATCACATAACATTCTAGCAACTACCATAGCAACCACCCATAAAACTACTGATTACATAGCTATTCGTTGACAACAAGCCAGAAAACCTTAGAAATCACCTAGTAACACCCCAGCAACTAAATAGCAATGCCCTGACAATTAAGAACACCCTACACTCTAAAAAATGCTGGGTTAAAAACAACCCAAGTTGGGTTGAAAATGGACAAACCCAGCGATTGGGTTGTTTTAACCCAGCGGCTGGGTTAAATGTTTGCCCAACCTGCTGGGTAGTTTTATTTAACCCAAATATTGTTTAAAAATTACTGTATTTCTTGCTTAAAATGAACCCAAAATATGTTGGAAATTAACATTTATTAATATGTTTAATAAACAAACATTTATTAATACTTTTTTTGAATAATATTTAAACAATAAACATTTATTAAATTGCTTATTAATAAATGCTCATCTTTTTGATTATTATTGTTGCCTCTAGTAATTATGAGTCTGATTTTTAATTTCCAACCTATTTTGGGTTCATTTTAAGCCAGACATATAGTCATTTGTAAACAATTGTTGGGTTAAATAAAACTACCCAGCAGGTTGGGCAAACATTTAACCCAACTGCTGGGTCAAAACAACCCAATCGCTGGGTTTGTCCATTTTCAACCCAACTGGGGTTGTTTTTAACCCAGCATTTTTTAGAGTGTACCAACATCCTAGACACAATGTAGAAATTACACCCTAGCAACAACCCCAGTAACAATTATAACATTGCCAACTTCATAGCAACACCAAACAATAGAAGAAACCCTAACATCCACCTATGTAACAATTCCCTAGAAACCAAACAGAACACCATAGCTATTCGATAGCCTTAGAAGTGCCCTGACAACAATACAGAAGGCCCTAGCAATGCCTGAGCATCAGGCCAAACATTGCAGCAATCTCATAACAGCTCCTGGCAGCTGCCTAGCAACCATCCACAAAACACCTTAGAAATCACCTACTAATATCATAGAACTACGTGTAACAGCCTAGCAACTGCATAGAAATGACCTGACAACTAAGAACACCCTTGCAACTTCCTAGCCACAATGTAGCTATTACATAGCAACATCCTAGAAACCATTATAACAATCTGCCAACTCCATATAGCAACACCTAACAATACAGAAGACCCAACCGCCTTTATAATAGTAGCCCAGAAAACAAAAGGAACACCATAGCAATTGTATAGCAACACCTTAGAAATGCCCTGACAACAATACAGAAGGCCCTAGCAACGCCCTAGCCATTATGCCAAACATTACAGCAATCACATAACATTCTAGCAACTACCATAGCAACCACCCATAAAACTTCTGATTGCATAGCTATTCGTTGACAACAAGCCAGAAAACCTTAGAAATCACCTAGTTACATCCCAGCAACTAAATAGCAATGCCCTGACAACTAAGAACACCCTACCAACATCTTAGACACAATGTAGCAATTACACCCTAGCAACAACCCCAGTAACAATTATAACATTGCCAACTGCATAGCAACACCAAACAATAGAAGAAACCCTAACATCCACCTATGTAACAATACCCTAGAAACCAAACAGAACACCATAGCTATTGGATAGCCTTAGAAGTGCCCTGACAACAATACAGAAGGCCCTAGCAACGCCTGAGCATCAGGCCAAACATTGCAGCAATCTCATAACAGCAGCCTCACTGGAAGTCGCCTAGCAACCACCCATAAAACCAAACTGATTGCATAGCTATTACATGGTGACAAACCAGAATACCTTATAAATCACCTAGTGACACCTTAGCAATGCCCTGACAACTAAGACTACCCTAGCCACAATGTAGCAATTACAGCTTAGCAATGACCCTATAATTGCCTAGCAACCATTCTAACACTGCTAATTGCATAGCAACACCTAACAATAGAAGAGACCCTAGCAATCACCTATTTAACAATACCCTAGAAACAAAACAGAACACCATAGCAACACCCTGGCAACAGGAGAAGAATTCTACATATTAAAATCTAGTCTCTGTCTATAATGTGTGCAGTAAATAGAAAAGAACACCCAGTTCAACACCTAAAACTGCTGTGTTTGAGGAAGCACACGTAAATGGTTCTTCTCCAGAGGTCAGAGATGACAATGTGAACCTCCGGATGAGTGAAACTGATGATGTGATTTGGACTGGGAAATCTTCAGGATTCTTCAGGAACTCTTCGCCCGTGGCGAGCAGCGGGGAGCGTGTGTGTGTTTACTCGCCAGCGCGTTCATCTCCCCCACCTCTCGTCGAGCTAATGGCCGCTGGAATCACGCTGTAAGCACTCAGGCCTCCGAGAGTGAGGAATAAACCTGCTGGGAAGAAAGACGAGGAGAGAGACGGACCCTCGCTGTTTGAAACAAGAGGGCAAAGGAGGTGAGCCAAAACACGCCGGCAAAACCTGTTTATATTCCTCCAGAAGCGCCACGGTGTCCCGCGAGCCAAAAAGTGCCTTACGTGCTGGAATCTCTCTTCGTTTTCATTACCAAGAACAATATTTCTGCAGCGCTCACACCGGCCCCATGAGGTGGAAAATTAGGAGATTTAGGGTTTTATCATCTGAAACACTGTTTAATTTTCTGAGAGACAGTGAAGCGATGGAGGGAGACCTTTAAAAGAGAAAACGGCTCTCTTCACAACTGAATACTAAAATACTCACGGCTATAACTGTGCATATGTAACAGATTATATATAGTTATTTAGTTGTGTTCTGTATTATTTAATTAATAAGTAAAAGGCAAATGCAGCATAATTTATCTGATGCTTTCAAGAAGATATATATAATGCCATATTTTGAATTAATACAACTGTAAATGCATGAAAAAGACTCAGGACTGGTCGTTCCAGTATTAATTACAATATAAACCCATAAATAGTAATCTGCATAATGAATTTGTGACATGGTGCATTCTGGGAACTCAAGACATACTGTGTTTATTGGTGTGGACGTCAGCACCTGTCAAAAGATAAGACTTGCCTACTGAACACAAACTTGTATTTAAATCCCCCATATTCATATAATGACAAAATCTGTGATTTAGCAGCAAAGAAATAAAGATGTGAGTCTGTATGATGCCTGTATATATTAAGCCCCGTTTCCACCAGGGGCTAGGAACTTATGGGGGTGGTATTCGGTGTGTTTCGACCGCAGGAACCGTGGTCTAAATCAAGTTCCAGGAAAAAAGTTCCCCCTCAGAAAGTCCCTGCTCACGAGGTAGTACTTTTTAAAATTTCAGGAACTTTCCGGGTGGGACTTGGGCACTGAACATGCTGATTGGTTGAGTTCACGCAGCATTTTATTTCAACCACCATTTTTTAAAGTCTGTTGCGGTGCGTGCAGTAAGAGTTGTTTGTTATTCGAATCAACATCGGAGTTTAAAATATGACCGATGGACAAATTGCTCTGGGTAATTTCAGTGGAAACGAGGCTTTAGTGATTACATTAACAATTAATAAATTTTTTTTCTTCAGGATACTAAGGAAAAACGGCTAAATTGTGAGATATAAGGCACAAAAAAATATAACTATGCATTTTATTTCACATGGCAAGGTATTAACTAATTGTATTAAAAAAAGTGTTTTTACACATTTCAAAACAACCATTTACATTTACAAATTTACCTGATGTTGCACCTACAATTATTTTATTATATAACTTATTAAAATATGCTTATTTTATTTTATTTTTTTTAAATGGCTTTATATTGTCTTCTTAACATACTGTGATTGAAAAAAAAAATAGAACTGTGAGTGTTCTTTAATTTTAACGTTTAAGCGGTCTTCAATCACTTTAGACTGAGAAATTTTACTTTTTGAAATTTTAAACATTGTAGCTTTATTGTAATGGTATGAAATCTGGTGACTTTTATGGCACTTTTGTGAACACAAAAAAATTAAGGGTATGATTCAAACATGCTAAATGATCGATCATGCACACAAAATAATCTCTCATTTTCGTATTTTGCTGATTTCCCATTCATTTCCTATGGCGGTCATTTTTTAAGTGTGGCTTGTTTCTTCGCACTGCTCTGAGCATTCTTATTTTTATAGTCTTATTTATTTTTATATTTTGCAGGAGCTCTGTGCCAAGAAAATGTTTGAAAAATGTTTTAATAAAGCATTATGATTGAATTGCATTTTTTTTTAAATTCTGAAAATGGGTAACAAAACGCTTCCTTGTGTTCTCTTTCTAACACAATATTCAGGTTTGACTGTAATAATGCAAAAACTAACAATTCAAATCACTATTTCTAGTGAAAAAATATCAAAAAATTGACAAAAAGTAATCTTTGAGATTGTTTAAATATATATATTAAAATCTAAAAGTCTAAAAACAATTAGGCAATTCACAAGCTGCTCTATACTGGAACCTAGTGGTTACACTAACATTTTTTTTTCTTTTTTTTCTTTTTTTTTTAAAAAGCCCTGGCCTCTGTTTTAACCAGATATACTGCATTAATTGAAAAAATATTTAAAACAAAAAATTTGCATGGATAAGAAATGGATAAGAATTCTTGAAAAAATATTAATTAGTACCATAAAATTCTCTCAAAATGCAAAATAAAAAAGTCAAAATATTATTGAACAAAAATATATTACATTGATTTTACTGAAGGAAAAAAAGTGACATTTCAGCTGTATAAGAAACATGAGTGTGGTTCACAAATAAGGACTGCACAAATTCAACATTTAAATTTATAAAAGCCTTTAAACTACTTGAAATCAGTGAAGTTACAACTTGAAAAAAATGCATTAAATTGTATATTCCAAAAGCCAAAATAATGAAAGATCTGCGCATTTAAATTGTATATTTGCAGGACCTTTTCTTCTAAGATAAAACATGTTTTGGTCACACAAGCAAGCGGGAAATCATCTGTTCTCCTGAAGATTGTCAGCCGGACTGAAATCATGGAGAAAGATTGGAGGAAACTCTTCAAAAACTTTTGTCACTGTAGGTCTGCTTTTCATTCTGACAGATCGTCTGCTCACACTTTAGCTTCTGCAAAGTAATAAAGATCAAGTTTAAAAAAGATTAAATGAGGATATTTTAATGACACGGTTTGTATGATCGCTGAAACAGCATGTGACCAATTCCACATCCCAAATTTATGGAATTATGCATTGAAATTGTAAAAACAGCAAATTCTGCAAATCCCTTTATCTAAAATGTTGATTTGAAAAACCATTTGAATTCAAGTGAAATCTCTATCAGATTTGGCCAGTTTATTCTAATTGACATGGTTACATGAGACTCTTTTTATTTAGACTGAATAAGACTGGACGGTTGTGGACTAATGTGAATACAGCTACTGAAAACTGGATTATACCTCTAATGCTCGGTTGAAAAATAAATGCTTTAAATATCTTGCTAATAAATGATCTCAACATGATGGAGGTGATTTAGGGGGTCTGTTCATTCCCAACATCCAACAGCTGATGAAGCCTCTTGAATGAGGAATAAGAGCGGTTCAGAGAAAGATCCGGACAAAGACATGTAAACACGAACTTACTTGCTTCATACGGACTACAGTACAAACATGAATCCTCCCATCACACACAGAAGTACATGCAATTGCTTTGAGGAACAGATCTCAACTCTTGATGTCGGCTCACTACAAACAAACAAACAAACAAACCTGTTTTCACTGAACACTGCAATAAACTCTCTATGGATTACTGCAAATTTCTATGGAAAAACACAACGAGAAACTGCAGGCGGCGTTTATAATCTGGGTTCATCTGCTCGCCTGTATATAGTATGCATCGTCAATAATGTGTATGTTGAATGTGATATTTTAATATCATTGTTTTCCTACATTGGTACAAACCTGCTAAAATCACTGGCAGCGGAAGGCAAGCCTAGTTTTGTCCCCGAGGGAGGCAGTCCTATAACAGTGTGATATATGGTGAAAACTGTGAATTAATAAAGCATAACCATAAAAACACTAAACCACACTATTAACAGCTTACTGTAGTTAGTCTTGATCTCATCCTCAGTCAGAATCCTCTGGATGGTTTCTCCCATGTGCTTCACCACACAAGTGTACTGGTTCTTCTTCCACTCATCTGGAGTAACATCAAGAGTAGATGTCTTCTGGAAGGTCTCGTCCTCATTTGGCAGAAGCTTTCCAAAATCCACATCCTCATAGTGCTCATGTCCATTTCTTAACCAGGTTATAGAGACTCCTGATGGGTAGAAACTTGTGGCATGACACATGACTACTGGAGAGGAGGAATTCTTCCGTAACAGAGACACTTCAGGAGCTGAAAAAAAGATTAATGTGAGGAACATATTTCATACTTCTTATTGAGATCAGTTGAATTTATGCATGAAACTAATAAAACAGAGACAAACACAAAAATTAAGTACTTATAATTAGATTATATTGTGTAATCAGACTACACTTAATTTTTTTATCAATTACATGATTACATGTCATTCCCACAATGGCAGGAAATCATTCATTGATTGATTCATGATTCTCCCTACTACTGCTTTTCGTGTTTTAAATGTTCCTTTCTAAAGCATACGGTTTATATACATTCAGAAAGTCTCCTAGTTTTGTTGAATTGCACACACAGACCGGCCACAATGGAAGCATATTTGCAGCAATATTCAATTTGAAATGTAATATGTAAAATGGCAATGCCATTGGTTGCACATATGGTATGGGAAACGGTAAATTTAAATGCAGTAATGAATTGCCATTTTGCATATTACCAGAGAATACATTGGCATATATTTTCCCATCTCATCTCGTCTTATTTTATGTTTTTCAACCCAAGTGCTGGGTTAAGCCTTTTGGGTACTTTTCATGGGTTATTTTTTTCAGAGTTTAAAAAAGCGATTACACTTGTATTACTTCTACATTTTTAATTTTTACTTCTAATGTTTGTTAAATGAGTTGCAATATGTATAACCTGGTATAAAATATGCTATACTGTAAAATATGATTGACAATAAAGGAAGTCACCATGCAAACTAGTGGTTGTGTGGAGTATTTTACAAAGGTGTAGTAGAGGATTTAAGTTAACCATTAAATCATGTATGAAGTAAAAAAAAAAAACTAAGTAGTAAAATGAAGTAATAGAATCAACCCATTATGCTGGGTTAAATAAACAACCCAATTTGCTGGGTAAAATGAACTCAACATGTGTTCTGTCCTATATTTACCCAGCGCTTGGGCTAAAAACATGATTTGATGATGAAG
>RJVU01003824.1:726283-746150 GCA_003731715.1 Anabarilius grahami | reverse complement strand
CAAATTGCTTTTCTTAAAATGTTGCTTGAAGACAGACATTTGGGTTTGACTGTTTTTGTAAATATAGCTTATAAATCAATTTTAATATGCGTGTATAAGAAAACAAGAACCAAATATAGCTGCAAGCAGCAATAAAAGGGCCCTGCTACCAGCTGGTGGTGCTACAACTAAATTGTGGCATGTAGATGTAGAATATGTGAAGTTTGAGGCAGATTGGACATTGTATGCTTGAATTACAGCAACTTCCCGTTTCATGATGATAGCATGCTAGCATGTTTTAGAATGTTTGTAGCATGTTTAGCACTCAATTGCATATTTTAGTATGTTTCTAGTAGTGCATCACAGTGTTAAAAATATCACTTCCTGTTACCAGTGGGTGGCACTATTACAATAACTAAACATTAACATCTAATTTTGTCAGGCCGCCACAGACACGTCCTTCAGCAAAAACTCTACTTCTTCGCAATTTAACGTCTCAAAGGCCTTCCCCGCTAGAAATTTTACGTTCCCAGAAAATTCTCAGAACGTCCCCACTGGTGTTGAGTAACGTTCCCAGTATGTTCACAGACAGTCAAGATGTGGAGTTCTTTAAAGGTTTGGGGGACGTTATTTGGTGGACTTTCAGGGAACATTCAAGACGTTCTCTGAACGTTTAGAGAACCATACTTTATTTGGAAAAGTTCTCAGAACGTCCCTGCTGCCCTTGTCAAAAAATTGAATTGAAAATTTGAGCTAAATTGACTAATAAAAGTGGCTGTTCAAAACAAAAACTTTTTTCTTAAAGATCTTAAAAAAAAACATAACTGCTGTATCACTGCATCAGCAACTACACAGTTGCTGGCTTTAAATAAAGCAACATGTAGCAGAACATCAATGTTTCTGGATCATCACTACTCTCCTGCACAATGGTAACCTCACAAAACTCAGATAACAGAAACAACATTAAACAGATCTCTCTAGATCTCTGCATCTTCACTTATTACAAACCACTCTGACTTTCTTTCATACAAATCTTCTTAATGAGGTGTTGATGTTTTATCAAAATGTATAAATGTCACCATTACGGAGGTAAGCGCTTGCTCTAGTTGGGCTCCTGACCCTTGACAATTTGACTTTATTTTTTCTCCAATTGTTGTAACTGTGTTTTTCTAAAGCATTTGATACAATAAAAAATTGTGATCTGATCAAATGGGTTTGGGTACTTGATCATTGTTGATGATTTTATCATCATACTGTGGTCTTATTCACTTTGATATGATCTTTGAATATTGTGTTTTCTTTCCTACTTTGATATTTTGAAAGTTATTTTTATGCAGAAATTACTCAGACAGCATCATGTAGATTCACACAGACATCAAGATTCTGCGTACGATCCTCAACAATGGTGACAGAAATTTCAGATAAACCGATCAACTCTGAACATCACAAAACAAGCTACTAAAGTCACAAAAAAGATTTTTTAGTGTAACCATTGTTGAGGATCATACGCTGATTCATGATGTCTGTGTGAGCCTAAAAGACACTGCTCAAAACTCTGTATAATGTATATAAAAAATTAAATAAAAACTAATAAAGGGGGGGAAAAAATCCTTTAATTAATGCAAAACTAACATTTAGTACACTCACAGTTTAGATTTTGGTGATGATTAGTGAATCAGGACACTCCGTGATGATTGAATCACCAGCACAAAACAACCAAATTCATCTAATCAGGCTTTCTCCTGCGTTTTTTGCTATAACTAACGTGTTTTAATAACACAGTTAAAACAGCCAGAGAAAACCTAATATTAAAATAGCAAAAATCAAGAGCCCATCTAAAGCAAACGCTCTCCTCTATAACGGTGACTTCAAACTTTATTATCTTGTATAAAACACCCACGCAGAAGGCGACGTTCTCGTGACCTTGTGCAACTTTGTCTAAAAGTTCTCTAAAAGTGACAAATTCTGAAATTTTACAGAACATTTGGGAGACAAAACGTCCTCTTTTGGTAATGAAGTGCTGCAGTTCAAGGTTCCTTATATGATTTTAGGGGGACATTCCAATTTGGTTAATTTTATGGTCACATAAGAACGTTACAAAGAGGACATTTGGGAAGTTAACAGAACGTCCTATAGTAATAGTCCCCTAAACATTCCCAGAACATCCTGAATGTTCCCTGAAGGTCCACCAAATAACGTTCCCCAAACCTTAAAAGAACTCCACATCGTGACTGTCTCTGAACGTTCTGGGAACATTACTAGACAACGTCCTTAATACCAGTGGACGTTCTGGGAACGTAAAATTTTTAGCGGGACAACCTGTCACCTAGTAACGTTCCCAGAACGTTCAGAGACAGTCACGATGTGGAGTTCTTTTAAGATTTGGGGAACGTTATTTGGTGGACCTTCAGGGAACATTCAGGATGTTCTGGGAATGTTTAGGGGACTATTACTATAGGACGTTCTGTTAACTTCCCAAACGTCCTCTTTGTAACAAAATAGAACGTTCCCCTAAACTCATATCGGGAAGGTTATTAAATGACCAACAGAGGACCATGTGGGAACGTTCAGTTAATGTCCCAAATGTCCTATTTGTAACGTTCTTTTTTTGACCATAAAATAACCAAAAGAGAACGTCCCCCTAAAGTCATATAAGGAACCTTGAACTGCAGCACTTTCATTACCAAAAGAGGATGTTTTAGGAATGTCCCGAATGTTCTGTAGAAGGTTCAGAATTTTCTTCACCTTTTAAGAACTTTTAGGGAACGTTGCGCAAGGTCCTGAGAACGTTGCCTTCTACGTGGGTTTAGATTAGACTGACCAAATGTGATGTTGATCTGATTAAAGCTCTAGAAGGAGTTCATTAAAGGTGCCCTAGAATCAAAAATTGAATTTACCTTGGCATAGTTAAACAACAAGAGTCCAGTACATGGAAAAGACATACATTGAGTTTCAAACTCTATTGCTTCCTCTTTCTTATGTAAATCTCATTTGTTTAAAAGACTTCCGGAAAACACGCGGATCTCAACATAACACCGACTGTTACGTAACAGTCGGGATCATTAATATGTACGCCCCAATATTTGCATATGCCAGCCCATGTTCAAGGCATTAGACAAGCCAGTATTAATGTCTGGATGTGCACAGCCGAATCATCAGACTAGGTAAGCAAGCAAGAACAACAGCGAAAAATGGCAGATGGAGCAATAATAACTGACATAATCCATATTAACATGATATTTTTACTGATATTTGTAAATTGTCTTTCTAAATGTTTCGTTAGCATGTTGCTAATGTACTGTTAAATGTGGTTAAAGTTACCATCGTTTCTTACTGTATTCACGGAGACAAGAGCCGTCGCTATTTTCATTATTAAACACTTGCAGTCTGTATAATGCATAAACACAACTTCATTCTTTATAAATCTCTCCAACAGTGTAGCATTAGCCCGTTAGCCACGGAGCATAGCCTCAAACTCATTCAGAATCAAACGTTAACATCCAAATAAATACTTTACTCACATATTTCAAAGCATGCATACAGCACGCATGACGAACATCTTGTAAAGATCTATTTGAGGGTTATATAAATGAGTGTAAATCAGTGCATTTATAATGATGCCCCAAAATAGGCAGTTAAAAAAATCTATTAAAAAAAATCTATGGGGTATTTTGAGCTGAAACTTCACAGACACATTCAGGAGACACCTTAGACTTATATTACATCTTGTGAAAAAGCATTCTTGGGCACCTTTAAAGTACAATGTCTGGAAATGGCAAAAACTGCAAAGATTTTGCAGAGAAAACTCAAAATAGCTCACTTCCTGTTGGGTTTACAGATTTTGCACCAGGGGCTTTTTTGTTGGGACTGGGCTGTTATATCTCTCTACCTAATTTCATACCTGTATGTGAAACGTAGTGCAAAGGGTGCTTTATTGAAATTTTGTAGGTGGCGCTGTCGAGCCATTTTGCCACACCTAATTCTGAAACCCATATCAGACGTACATTTTTACCATATCTGACGCGTGTGCAAATCTCACGAGTTTGAGCATGTTTAGGCCCTCAAAAATGCAATTCGTTTCAGAGAAGAAGAAGAAGAATTGACCGAGCAATTACAATAGGGTCCTCACACCATCGGTACTTGGGCCCTAAATATTAAATTAATTTCTAACAGCTAAGGGGAGTTGTTAGGCACAACACAGACCTGACGGAAAATGTTAAATCTGAATGCAGGTAATACACTCGGTCACTCTCTCTCACAACACTCTTCTACATAATACAGTAAGCTTCAATGAACAATATCAAATGAGAACAAACACGTTTACATTGCTAAGAGTTGTCGCTAAGGGTGTTGTCATGTAGTGATATACAGAACTGTTAGGTGAAGTGATCATAGCAGTGTTTTATTGTTACAGAAAACTGTTTGAATCCAAGTGAAATCTATCAAATCTGGACAAATTTATTCTATTTGACATAGATGAGACTTTTTATTTAGACTAGTCTGAATAAGACTGGACTGTTGAGGACTAATGTAAATGTAGCCACTGAAAACTGGATTAAGCATCTAGTGCTTGGCAGAATTAACATTGTCTAATTTCTTGACATCTGAAGACATGAATTTACATGAAGTGATGGCTATTGAAGATGAGATTTGTGCATAATGTACAATAATTCAAAAATAGTGATTTTCAACATGAATCATTGACTCCAATTCCATGCAACTGTAGTTTCTATCAAACATTCAAATGTCTGTAAATCCAAATGTTTAAATGCTTGTGTGATTGTTGAGGACATTCCCATCATCACTACAGATGAAACCACTTAAATGAGAAATAAGAGCAGAAAAAAGACGGAAACATATACTTACTATGCAACAACAGACTGAAGCACAAATTACCAGGAGCAATAATCCCGTTAACACAACCACCACTATTATGAGATCTGATTCTGTAGGTGTTTAAGGAAAATACAGTAAAATTAAATGACAATAAATTGTTATTAGTATTAATTAGTTAAGTACAGTGTTATTATCATTAACAAAAAAACTAAAACAACTAAAAATATATGAAACCTGAAAAAAATCTTCTGAAGCCATGAACAGGGTTTGTTTGAGGAACAGCCCAAACTCATTCACATCAGTGTGTTTATATCCATGAGAACAAACCTGTTTGTATAATGCACTGAGATGAACAACAACTTACATTTAAATAAACACACAAAGCCATCACATGACTTCAGAAGACTTTAAATATGGCTTACAAGTCATATGGACTCATTTCATAATACTTATGTCTTGTCAAACTCTTTTCCTAGTCACCTAGTTTCAGTTTATTTAAACTTTCATTGTATGAAAGAAGATCACTCGGACATTGTGCTGAATGTCGTCTGTTATGTTCCACAGATGAGAGATGAACAGGTTTGAAACGATGTAAGGGTAAAATGATGACAGGGTAACACTTTACAGTAAGGTTCATTTGTTAACATGAACCTTACTGTAAAGTGAGGTTCATGTTAACAAATGAACCTCATTTGTTAACATGAACCTCCTAGTTAACATTAATGTATTAACTAACATTAACTATGAGCAATACATTTGTTACTGCATTTATTCATCTTTGTTAATGTTAGTTAATTTACATTCAAACATTCAATTCATTAGTTAATTAAAAATACAATTCATTAGTTAACTACATTAGTTTACATGAACTAAGAATTAACTATACTTTATTAATAAATGCTGTAGAAGTTAATTTCACCATTTACTAATACATTGTTAAAATCAAATGTTGCATTTGGTAACAGTTAATGTGAACAATCAATGAACAGCTGGATATTTATTAACTAACATTAACAAAGATTAGTAAATACAGCAACAAATGTATTGCTCATGGTTAGTTTATGTTAGTTAATGCATTAACTAATGTTAAGAAATCAAAGAAGTGTTACCGATGACTTAATGTTCAATTTTTGCTCAGCTAACCCTTTAAGTTCACACATTTATCCAATAGATTTTTGAAATCAAAATATTAAAAATATTAAAGGGATAGTTCACCCAAATGTGAACATTCTATCATTGTTTACTCACCCTCACCTCAAGACTTTTCATTTGTGAAACATAAATGAAGATATTTTTAAACAAATCCAAGAGATTTCTGTCCTTTCATTATAGGATCATATGACCTAATAGCCAAAAGGGGTAAGGATAGGATCAACTTTGTAGCAAGTATTAAAAAAAAGCATAACCATAAACACTATACAGCACCTACCATCCTCAGTCTTCAGGAAGGTTTTTCCCATGTGCTTCACCACACAAGCATACTGATTCTTACTCCATTCCTCTCGAGTAAGACGAAGGTAAGATGTCCTCTGGAAGGTCCTGTCCTCATTTGGCAGAAGCTCTCCAAGATCCACATTCTCATGGTGCTCCTGTCCATTTTTATACCAGGTAAAAGTGACTCCTGATGGGTAGAAATCTGTGACATGACACATTACTGTATAGGAGGGATGCTTCTGTAACAGAAACACCTGGGGAGCTGAAAAAGATTGAGATAAATGTGAGGAACATATTTAATACTTCAGAATAGGTGTGTTACAAGATTATCTCAAAAAAAAAAATTGTTCATCTTTTGTTGTTGTTTTAATGAAGCATTGCATGAGAAAAGACATTAATGGCTCATAAGAAATTATCTACTTGTTGAACAAAGAAGTTTTCAAAGACAATGTACCTCTTCTCTCTAAATCTACTTTATTTAACTTCAATAACTCTTTCAGCCAGTAAACACACTCATAGTGATAGTAGTGTTTCAGAAATTCAAGCTGTGATCTGTTATTATTCCACTTCCGCACGGTTAGCTCTGCCTGCTGTACAGATGTGTTGTATCTGAGCTCCTTCAGGTCCAGTGAGATGAAATCCTCTCCATCATAAGCGTACTGATCAAATCCTTGTGATTCTTCAGTCTCATCATCCCACTCACATCCATACATCCTCTGAAATGAATGAAGACCTGAAGAAGAAAGAAAAAAATGCTCTTTATGTGTAATCTTTGACATTTAAAATAGTATAAAGCATTTTAACTCACCATGTGACTGATTGAATCGCTCCATTAAAATGCGAATGTTGTTTTTGTAGATCTGCTGCACATCCTCTCTGATCTCAGTGTCTTCCATCCACGTGCCTTTAGATACAAACTCCTTCATCCAGTCCTGTTTGGGAATCAGTTCCATTATGTTACTGTCATAATAATCAATCTGTTGATCATCCAGTGTAGTTACAGCAGAAAACTCTGGAGTTCCTGCATTCGCCTGGCCTCTTATTCCAGTGTATGTGGTCATGAAGGTATGTGACTCTGAAAAAACATTGACAACACAACAACATTAAGCTCTGAAACACACAGTTTAGCATCTCATAGTGTCAAATCAAACAACTATAAAATATCAATATTTAAATGAACATTAACTGAATTTGAGACACTAATCCCACTGAAAACAACTTCTAGATTTTCTTATCAATATTTATGTTCTTTGGAAAAAGGCAGTTTGGTTTTGTTTTTTTTGGACCTGAGTTCTACAAGTTCCACTTGTTTCACTCATTCAAACACAATCCAGTTCTGATCTTTACCTTAGCAGCTATATCAAATCTAATCTATTAAAAACATCTGATTTTCTGTCAGTTCAACACAAGGAAGTAGCTGAAAGTCTTGCTGACAGAGAATTCGTCGTTTAAATGACTTTACGAAATGAATCTTACCTGAATGAACTAAAGGCACGCACATGAGGAAAGTTATGAACTTCATTCTGGACAAAAATTATTGTATTTGATCCACAATTCTTTAAGCGTAGTCGAAGAGCACTTTGACTGTTTAGTCTTTGCCACCTCTAAAACAGGAAAAACCAGTTGCTGAGTTACAAAAACCTGTGGGCAGTGTTGGGGAAACATAAACAAGCTCTTTATTGGAAACAGAGGCACAGAAACTGGCAGACAGGTGAGTAGATATGCAAGCATGTGGAAACAGTCACTTTGCTGGAGTGTAATTAATGGATTGTCTTTACAGGATCGGCTGGAGAACAGGACACAGGAGACAAAGATGAGTCCAGGTAAGAGTGACATTGTGCTAACCATTGACGAGACTAGACACTGTGGTGGAGTGAAAATGGGGCTTAAATATTGTACTGAAGAGTGATAACAAGGGTGATGGCTTTCAGGTGCAGGCGATTGGAGAGGGAGTGCGGATAAGGAACCAGAGGGATGCTGGGAAATGGAGTCTGGGGTAAGGTGAAACAGACTGTGACATTACTCCCCCTCCCGGTAGGCGCGACCTTGTGGCGTGGATAACCGGGAGGGAGGGCGCCGCGTCCTAGAGACACGACTGGTGATCCGGGTGCTGCAGGGTAGGTCGTCTCCAGGACGGTACTGGGGCGCCATGGAGGATCAGGCGGCTTGTGGAGCGGACTTGTGGAGGGCTGGAGCGGACTTGTGGAGGGCTGGAGCGGACTTGTGGAGGGCTGGAGCGGGCTCGGGAAACTTCGGTAAAGTTGGTTTTATATTCGCACATTCAGACATCCGTATTCAATAGCCTTGTTAATCACACTACATTGGACATTCAGTGGACATTCACAAGTAAATATGCCATTAAAACAATACTTGCCTAATTTGATCGACTGTGAAAAATGTTGTAAGTTGACAATCGTTGGTTGTCAATATCATGTCGCTGCTTAAAATTCGCAAACATTAATTTATTGCACATTTATTGGAAAGTCTGAATTTATCAGAAGTCCGAATGTGCGAATATAAAACCAACTTTACCGAAGTGCTCGGGAACTGGAGCGGGTTCGGGAACTGGAGTGGGCTCAGGCTTCCAGGTCATCCTCTCATATTCTACGAGTATGCAAGTGTGGGAGCCATTACTACAGAGGGCTCAGTTGTGGCATCATCCAACCTGAATGAGGGCTCAGTTGTGGCAGTGGCCATCTTCTCTGAGGGCTCAAGCGTGGTGGTAGCCATCTTAAAATGGGACTCTGGGCTGGTGGACATCTTGGGAATTGCCTTGGGACTGGCAGCCATCTTGGGAAGGGATACTGGAGTGGCAGCCATTTCACAACAGGACACTGAAGTGGCGGCCATCTTGGCAAGGACCTTGGGTTTGGCAGCCATCTTGGGAACAGATACTGGAGTGATGGTTACCTAAGAACGAGATGCTTAGACTGGCTTGAATGCATACAACGGGATGAAACTCTCCAGACGTTGGAAAATGGCCTCCTTCCAGTCCAATCCAGTGAGATTGGGAGCTCTCGGGGATCAACGAAGCCAGCCCCGATCCAGTACATTTTCTTGATTTTCGTGTTATCTAATGAACTAGTATGAACCAGATCACAGAACTTGTTGGTGAATGTAAACCGATCGCGGCTGGATTGAGCCGCCGCGATCTGTCTGGAATTTAATAAATTAAATTTATTAAGGATAAATATAACAAGTGAAAGAAAGCATCTCTTTGGGGTGTCCAAAGGCCAAAATAACAAACAAAACAAATCCAGAAAGAAATTAGGGATTAAGTGTCATAAAAATAAAATACATTTACCTTCCCTAACTCCCTAACGAAAAACAAAGTACAAACCAAGATATCAAAATAAATAGGCAGGACACTCCTACACTCCACATTCTTGAAAGATAACTTTAGGAACAATTGAACATGGTCAACAGGTTGTTCAAAAGGCACACTTTCACTAGAAGGTAGCAAGTTTGTTAATCGGCCGGAGGAGGGATCCAGGAGCTCCCAACCCAAATGCGGCCGAACCAAAAATGAGCTCCATGTTGAACGCCGGAAGTGTCCTTATAAAGACCACGCCTCTTCTGAACCGCCAATAGAGAGAGTGGAAATCATCATTGGACAACCTATTAGAGCACTGACAGAACAAAAGGGAAAAGAAAACAGACACATACCAAATACAAGAACGCAGGTCGTAAAATAGGGGCATCGACTTTACATTTTCACGCCCCTAAACATGACTCAGAACAAAACGAACTATGATTGGTTGTATGACATGTCAATCAAACGTTCTCTTCTGGGGCGGTCCTTGGCCAATGAAAGCTGTAATAAAGTCCAGACCTTCTGCCATCAGTCTGAAGCTCTGGCTACATGAGACTAAGTAGGACCTGGCTCACCACAGTTATAACATACAACACTCTCTCCTTTAAAGGTGCAATATGTAAGAATTTTGCAGTAAAATATCCAAAAACCACTAGGCCAGTGTTATATATTTTGTTCACTTAAGTACTTACAATATTCCAAATGTTTCCAACTTTTTGTAAATCATGAGAAAATTGCAGTTTTAACCAAGGCTCCGGGACATGTGAGGAGTCGCCTGTCAATTGCGTCATACCCGCGTTACCCTCAGTTTCCGGTTTTATTTAGTGGAAACCATGGAAACACCAAAGATGCTTTAATATTTACATGTTTTAATAGAACAACTGTTTGGTTATGTTTATAGACAAAACTAATTATTGTTATATAGCTCAACACGTTTAGTCTTATTGTTTAAATCTCATTTTCTTGATATTTTGCGAGTACCATGCTTTACCATGCCTCAGAGAAAAACACTATTTTGTCAAGTAGCTAACATAGCATAATCAGATGCAGCTTTATTTTTAGTAACAGTAATACAGCATTTCTCCATCATACAATACATTTTAAAATTAATTGCATGCCATTTATCAACACAAGCCATCCAGCATTTAATATGATATTCTAAAATCGATACTGCAGTGTGTCTCAAACAAGTGTCTCAGAGCAGCCACCGAGTGAATGCACAGAGTAACGTTATAACATCATTTTCAACACTCTCAAATGTCTCTAATATAAGAAGCGGTAGCGGCGCCGGCGACTGTGTCATAATAAAAGTCCCGCTGCTCGTGAGGCGTGTGTTGTGAAATCGCTCCAGCGGCCTCGTTCAGCTCCAGTCCTGCTCTGCTTCATACTACAGTAACGTTAATAATCGCATCCATGAACATGATTTTTGCTCGAGTCCCGTCTTTTCTACTGGCTGTGAGGTGAAGACGACATTTCCCAAGATTCCGCACTCAAAATCGCTCTCATCAAGCTACGCCTTTGTTTTGAATAGATTACCTCTAGTGGCAAAAATCTACATATTGTAGCTTTAACTGTTATCTGGGCCATTGTGGCAGATGTTGGGGGTTTGAGATACAATGTAAAGATTTATGTCAGAGGTTTTACAAGAGAGAGGTTATAAAAATACTTGAATTAAAGAGGCTGTGGCACGTTTCGAAAATAATAATAATAATAATACATATTATTTAGAAGCGCCTTTCTGAACACTCAAGGTCACTTTACATAACAAATAAACAACACACATAAACATTACATAAACATTAAACAATTGGACGATGAGTGCAGTCACTAAGAGTAAGCCAGTATGAACAGAGGAAGAGAATCAGTATTACGAATGTCAGGTGGAAGTGCATTCCAGAGTAAGGGAGCAGAGCGACTGAAGGCTCTGCTCCCCATAGTGCTAAGACGAGCAGTGGGCACAGTGAGGTGAATGGAAGAAGAAGATCGAAGTGAACGGGAAGGAGTGGCAATGTCAAGCAAACCAGATAAATACGGTGGATGGCCTTGAAGACATAAAGGAGAATTTTGAAATTAATTCGAAATTTGACCGGGAGCCAGTGAAGTTGAAATAGTGAAATACTGATCAGCAAGAGTGCCTTGCTCGAATAGTGTCTAAACCGACCAACAATAGATTGTCTTGTATTATCCAATATTTCGCTCTAAGTAATGAGCTTGCAAACATAGTATGTAAACACTGGCATATTCTAAGCTCAGACCCTTCATTGAGTCAGTTTTATAAAGATCCTCCACGAATTGTCTATAAACGAGCCCCCAATATACGGCAAATGTTGGTGAGAGCTGACCAAGGATCGGAACGATCTCTGTGCGTAAGGGTCAAGGCCGAAAACGATACTGGATGCCCGTGATCTTCGGGCCCTTAGACGCCACTGCATCACATACAGGAATGCTACTGTAATGGAAATCACAACATGGGCTCAGGAATACTTCCAGAAAACATTGTCGGTGAACACAATCCACCGTGCCATTCGCCGTTGCCGGCTAAAACTCTATAGGTCAAAAAAGAAGCCATATCTAAACATGATCCAGAAGCGCAGGCGTTTTCTCTGGGCCGAGGCTCATTTAAAGTGGAAAACTGTTCTGTGGTCAGACGAATCAAAATTTGAAGTTCTTTTTGGAAAACTGGGACGCCATGTCATCCAGACTAAAGAGGACAAGGACAACCCAAGTTGTTATCAGCGCTCAGTTCAGAAGCCTGCATCTCTGATGGTATGGGGTTACATGAGTGTGTGTGGCATGGGCAGCTTACAAAATCTGGAAAGGCACCATCAATGCTGAAAGGTATATCCAAGTTCTAGAACAACATATGCTCCCATTCAGACATCGTCTCTTTCAGGGAAGACCTTGCATTTTCCAACATGACAATGCCAGACCACATACTGCATCAATTACAACATCATGTAGAAGGATCCGGGTACTGAAATGGCCAGCCAGCAGTCCAGATCTTTCACCCATAGAAAACATTTGGCGCATCATAAGGAGGAAGATGCGACAAAGAAGACCTAAGACAGTTGAGCAACTAGAAGCCTGTATTAGACAAGAATGGGACAACATTCCTATTCCTAAACTTGAGCAACTTGTCTCCTCAGTCACCAGACGTTTGCAGACTGTTATAAAAGAAGAGGGGATGCCACACAGTGGTAAACATGGCCTTGTCCCAACTTTTTTGAGATGTGTTGATGCCATGAAATTTAAAATCAACTTATTTTTCCCTTAAAATGATACATTTTCTCAGTTTAAACATTTGATATGTCATCTATATTGTATTCTGAATAAAATATTGAAATTTGAAACTTCCACATCATTGCATTCTATTTTTATTCACAATTTATACAGTGTCCCAACTTTTTTGGAATCGGGTTTGTATAATGCATTCTGTTTTTTATCAACACCTGAATGTGGGTAAGTTCCTTTAAAAAAAAAAAAGCAACATTTGAGCAAAAAGCAGAGAACATCACGTTTGTTAAAGACTACATCCAGATCAGATCAGATTCAGAACGATGATCAAAACTCAGATGAGTAGATCCAGTCCATCAACACCCCTACAGCTTCAGTCATTTCCTCTTCATGGGTTGACATTTCATTCAGTAACATTAGGCAGTTGTGATTTATATGCTGTTTAATGTTTGATGATCATGTTATTTTACATATGCATCTGCTTACATATGATATCGCTTCTTTCTGCTTCTTCTTCGCCTGTGTTTTGATCAGGAGATTCTCTACTCTTTAAGAAGATGTGTAATAGCGCCCCCTACCATATAACAGTGAAAACACAGAAAGCCTGAAAAATTTGACCAATGGTGTGGAAAGTGTTAATAGAATTAACTTCATTTAAGATCATTAATATCAATTGATCTGTTGGTCCAGTGAACACTCAGTATTGATCATCTATCAGCTCTCAGAAAGGATATTTTTCATGGTCATAGAAACATAACTCTTTCTTACCAGGTACAGTGCTACTCTGTGATTGTATTGTTAAAGGGATTTTGATCTTGGATTTGAGATCACAGAATCAATACTCATATGAATGTGCACAAAAGTTTTATTTCACTATAATCACGTGATTAGTCTAAACATACACATACACACAATCACGCAGACATGGGTAAAATGGAAAGTGAAAGTGAATTAAACTGACACAGGGGAATGAAGCTATGGAAACATAACCACACATAACAATCAGTTAACCATCTGAACAGAATCATCAGTACCTTGTTAACAAGAGGTCTTCAGCTTATACTAAACTTTTGTTTAGTTAGTTTAGTTTAGTTCTGTTGAACAAGCATTCGGATACAGTCTCAGAAGAAAGTCTTGATGGTTCAGTAGTTCAATGATGGTGAAGCTGCAATCAAATTCTTCCAGGTTGAATGAAGAGATGACAAACTTGCGGTGTTAGTCTGACCCTGTTATGGTCAAGAACGTTACGGAAGAGCTGGCTGTAACTTGAGGCCTGGATGTCTCCAGTCTTTTCACATGAACAGCAACCAAAAGAAGAAAGAAGAGAGGCAGGACACTGACACAGCACCCTTTAATTTCTGTGGAGGTCACACCTCTCGACTTTGGCTTGACCAATCGGAAAGATGTCATTTTCAAGCGGGAAAAGTTTTTGTAAGCTGACTCATTTGCATGATCAGAGCTGGCAGATTTGTGTCTATTCATACTTTGAATTAATATAACAAGCATATAATGCATGCTATGAGGAGATGATGTACACCAATGAGCAGGGTGTTAAACGAGGATTATTTTGATAGGAAGCATGATACCCATAAAGTGACATTATCTAATAGTTCTATCATAAGGCAAACATAAAACAGAATACAATACAAAAAGGCAATATACAAAACTGTAACAATACACACAATGTTCTGCGGATATGCATGTTCATTCATAGAAAGGTTTGTCTATGAATTAATGAAAGAATACTTATGAATGAATATTTGAACCCTTTCCAGCAGTCACTGAATGCTTTTGAGATCCATCTTTTCACACCGAGGACAATTGATGGACTCAAACTCAACTATTAAAAGGTTCAAACATTCACTGATGCTCCAGAAGGAAACATGATGCATTAAGAGTCGGGGGGTGAAAACTTTTAAACAGGGTAAAGATGTGTGGCAATTTTGTTAAAATATAGTTTTTTTTTTGTTGTTGTTGTTTTGTTTTTTGTTTTTTGTTTTTTGGTTTGTTTGCTTTCAATTAGTACTGCCCTTCGGAAGCAACAGAAGATACTTACATGTTTCCCGGAAGACAAAATAATACAATATTCCTTGATCTTCAAATTCAAAAGCTTTCACCCCCCGACTCTTAATGCATCGTGTTTCCTTCTGGAGCATCAGTGAATGTTTGAACCTTTTTTAATAGTTGTGTTTGAGTCCCTCAATTGTCCTCAGTGTGAAAAGATGGATCTCAAAATCATACAGTCACTGCTGGAAAGGGTTCAAATATGCAAAAGATGCTGGAAAACTGAAGAATCTGCAGGACCTGGAGGATTTTTCTGAAGAACAGAGTTCAGTTTAACTGCTCAGAACAAACAAGAGACTCATGAACAACCATCACAAAACAAAAAAACAGTCGTGGATCATCAGGTAACCACACACAGTATTGAGAATCAAGGGTTCACATACTTATGAATGGGGTTATTTTAATAAATTCAGCTATTGTTTTGTCTTGTGAACTAAATGCAAACATCTTTTATGTAAAATAACTTACTCAGGACAGTACTAAATAAAAAATAACATGCAATTTTTATGATCCTTCAATAAAAATTGAAGGATCTTTCGCAGATTTTTGCAGATTCTGCAAGGGGTATGTAAACTTTCAAGCTCAACTGTATGTGTGTGTACTATGAACTATGTGTGGCGAGCAGGGCGGGCGAGAGCCGTGAGGGAACGGCGCGAGGCCGGTGACGCAAGTGTTAATGATCGTCACCTGCGAGGCGCGCCGGCCTCGAGTCTCTCACGGAGGAGCTCCGGAGGCATAAAAGGAGGAGCGACGACAGTGAAGGACGAGAGAGGGCCAGGCCTGGACTTTATGTTGTGTTTTATTATGTTTGTGTGGCCGGCAGACGTCCGCGAGGGTCTGCCGGCATTACTTTCGTTTTGTTGGTTTATTTATATATTAAAGTTTATTGTTTGAACGTTCGCCGGTTCCCGCCTCCTTCTTCCCGTATTTACGAACTGTGTTACACTATGATACTATGAATATATATATAGCATGTCAGTCCAGATTTGATGTTTAAAAGTCTTCTGGGTAAAGGTAAATGCAACATAATTTATCTGACATTATCAACAAGAAAACATATTTGTACTAACATATTTGTGATTAATACAACTTTAAAAAGACACAGGACTGGTCATTCCAGAATAAATATAAACTCATAGACAGTCATCTAAATAATACATTGATGCATACTGAAAATACATACTGCATTTATTGTTGTGGACAACAGCAGCTGTCAAAATATAAGACTATTAACAAAGAACTCATTGAACACATAGGCCTACTTGTATAAACTTACTTAAATGCCAGTGTAGCCTACTCGTAT
The DNA here is from genome assembly GCA_003731715.1 of Anabarilius grahami. Lineage (NCBI taxonomy): Eukaryota > Metazoa > Chordata > Actinopteri > Cypriniformes > Xenocyprididae > Anabarilius > Anabarilius grahami. The sequence goes on along the minus strand of RJVU01003824.1, from coordinate 729,987 downwards.
AATGAGAAAATCAGTGACTCAGCAGAAAAAAGAAGTGAAGCTATTAGACTGTATAGTGATTACAAAATTTTTTTTTTTTTTAATTTATTTACTTNTTTTGAATCTCAGGATACTGAGACAAAAAGTGTAAATTATGTGTTAAATTAATTGTGAGATATAAAGCAATAAAATAAATAAATATTAAATACATTTGCAATTTTGAAATGTCACAATTGCAAGATATTAGTTTTTCTAAATTTTTACACATACTTCATATACTTTTACTCTTTTCAGCTTTATATTTTCTTACATATGAGTTTTATTGAAAAAAAAGAACTACACATGTTCTTAAATATTTGAGTTCATTTTTTTTCCATTTAAAAACTCACAAAATCTGTCAAACTATTAGTAATCTGCAAACTTACAAATTAAAGATAAGTAAAATGCACATTTACCAAAAAAAAGTGACTTTTTAATTTAAAATATATACAAGTGCAAGTGGCGAAAGACAAGATCACACACAGTAGTAAGGGGCCCATTTCACCTGATATTAACACACGTTTCATATCCAGACAGTATCTGGATATTCTTTAGCAGATTATACAGCGATGCGTCTCCAGTGTGTTTTTATAGACTCAACACCACACTTATAGAGTGTTCTTTTCCTTCACATGTAAACAATTCCATGAAGTCCATACTTCATAAAACATATTATATTGTTCAACAATGAAATGTGTTTTGGTCACAAAATCTTGCTGGAAATCATCTGACCTCCCACATCCTGAAGATTGAAATCTGGACTGAAACCAGACTAAAATCTGGGGTCTGTGCAGACGATTGGAGGAAACTCTTCAAAGACCTTTGTCGATGTAAATCTCCTCTTCACTTTCACAGGGTATCGGCTTAAATTTATAATACCTGCTCAGTCGTTTCTGTGAAGTAATGTCATAAATATTAATTAATTGAGGTTATTTTAATTACATGATTTATATGACCACTGGAACAGCATGTGACTAATTCCAGATCATATTGCATTTGAATAGTTTTGCAATTTTTGCTATTACACACCACAGTTGTAAAAACAGCTAATTCTGCAAATATCTTTCTCTAAAATTGAGATAAACATTTGACTTTGTTTTTGTAAATATGGCTTTTAAAACTTAAATACAATTTAACAGTTGTCAGTTGCATCATATCACATGTGTGTATATAAAAAAACAAGAACCAAATATTAAATCAATATTTTTGAAATGCATCCTTTTTAATAGTTACAGAAAACTGTTTGAATCCAAATGAAAGCAGATTTGGCCAGTTTATTCTAATTGACATGGTTAGATGAGACTCCATGTAAACTGAAAACTAGATTATGCATAGATAATATGTCTAATTTCTTGACATCTGAAGATGTTTTGGAGTCAGTTTACACTAGCATTCTGAAGTTTATCACATGTAAATTTAACTGAAGTGATGGCTATTGAAGATGAGGTTGTGCATAATGTACAATAATTCAAAAATAAGTGATTTTCAACATTAGTGAACCATTAGCTTTTTTGTTTAATTCCACCTTACTGTTATTTTAAACACATTAAAATGTCTAATCCTACAGCTGATGAAACCACTTGAATGAGAAATAGGAGCAGAAAAAAGATGTAAACATATACTTACTTTGTGAACAATCCAGACTACAGCACCAATAACCAGGATGACTACTCCTATCACATACACCAGTGTTCTGAAGTATGGTTCTGTATGAGACACTTGTAAAAAATAATAATAATAATAAATACAATAATATGCAGAAAAAGAAATATAAAGCTGAAACAACTAAATAGTGGAATAATAACCAATACTAATAACAAGTTATTAATTAATTAGGTCCAGTGTTATTATCATTAACAAAAATCTAAAACTGAACTACAAATAATAACCTGCCAGAATCTTCTGAAGCCATGAACAGGGTTTGTTTGAGGAACAGCCCAAACTCATTCACATCAGTGTGTTTATATCCATGAGAACGAACCTGTTTGTATAATGCACTGAGATGAACAACAATTCTGTCAGGACCACTATCGTCAAATATGATAGATAATGCATAGAGTTTGTATTGGCGGTATGGTTCTGTTCTGGGCAAGAACTCCCTGCGCATCCATGCAGCCTAGAATGGATAAGAGCAAGGAGAGCAGCAATAAACCCCCAAAACAAACCATATGCTGATATCCCCCAACACAAACTGAGTGCGAAAATCTGAATGGCATGTTTCCTTAAAATGCAGTTACCTGTATGAGCCTAGGCTAGTTTTTTTTTTTTTTTTATATAAATGGGGGAAGCTTACACCCGTAGCGGCAGCAAATCTGATACAACAAGCATGTTGTAGCGCATTTAGTTAGCAATTTTTATAAATTATATAAATATACATAATGGGGGAAGCTTACACAATTAGCGGCAATCTAGTCGGGGGAAGCATACACCCATTGCCTAATACTAAATTTTTATTTATTTATTTATTTTTCTATTGGGGGAAGCTGCACCCCTAGCGGCAGCAATCTGATACAACAAGCATGTTGTAAATCACAAAGTAGTATTGAACTAGTGGTAGTCTGGTCGGGGAAGCATACACCCACAGCAATAGCTCTGAGTTAGATGCAGCGTGCAGCTAAGCAACAAAATGCAGTGCTTCCTCATAATGAACACGATTTCTGCTCTAGTCGGGCTGATTCCTTCGGCTGTGGAAGTGAAGATGATGACTCCCATGATTTCATTCTCCTTACGGGGTCATCAAGTTTCGACGTTGTTAGGGTTGATAAGAAACCTCTGTGTATTTAAAGAAAAGCATGTTACAATACTCTGATACGTTTTAAGCCAAAGAGAGTTGCTCACTTAACACAGAATGTTGCAATATGATCAGATATCATAAAGAGCATAAAGTCTAAAACAACAGCTTAAGATAGCATGTAGGCTACCTGAATAAACTTACCACAGTATGTGCTTATAGTATGCAGCAATGACACTAGAGCTTCGGTAACAAGCACATTTTTGAATTTTTTTCTTATATATTTGCCTTCCATAGCAACTAGATAGCCTTAAGAACAGCTTGTTCTTAATAGCAACTTGACCTAAGAACGAGCGTTTCCAATAGCAAATGTAGCTTTAAGAAAAACTATGTTTCCCTTTCAAGGGAACTCAACGCTGCGTAATCGCTGTGGGAACGCCCCTGCGTGATGTCGTCATGAAGCACGTATGAAATCTATCCAATCAGGAGACGGAACGTCATAGGCGGGTGACGTCACTGACCAGGAACTATAAAACCCGCCCGAAAACACTGTCATTCAGCTTCTGTGTCTTCAGCAAGCGCTTCGTGTGATACTGTCTGTCTATTTATTGTTGTCTATCTATTGAGTTTGTGAAATGGCGAGTGAACAACTTTACAGGAAGTGTGTGCACCCTTGTCCGCGTTTTATCCCGGACGGGGACACACATGAAATGTGTGTTGTTTGTTTGGGAGCGCAGCATGCCCAGGCAGCTCTCGAGGGGGCTGCTTGTGTGCATTGTGACCAGCTGCCGCTGCGTACGCTGCGCTCCCATCGAGCCCTCTTCGAGGAGGGTGGCTCGGCTGGCGTTCCTCGAGGCTCGGGTCCCGCTTCTGCTGAGGCAGGGCGGCGCCTTATGTCTTGGGGTTCGCAGATGGATGTAACAGAGGGGTTAGAGACGGGCCCAGCCTTATCTCT
>RJVU01003824.1:713325-726109 GCA_003731715.1 Anabarilius grahami | reverse complement strand
GCACAATAAATTAAACTAAAATGTAACATGAACATATAAACAAATAAAATATAAGAATGAAAGGGAATTCAGTTACACAGAGTTCAGCACACGGAAGTAGCTGAAGGTATTGCTGACAGAGAATAAATCATTTAAATGATGTTATGAAATGAATCTCACCTGAGTAAACCAAAGGCATGCAGATGAAGAAAATGATGAACTTCATTCTGGACAAAAAATGCTTGTGTCCGATACGCAATCTTCAATGTAGTCGTCGAAGAGCGCTGTAACACTGTTTAGTCTTCACAACATCTGGATCGACAGGAAGAAGTGGTTACTAAAGGAAGCTGTGGATTGAACAAACATCACTGATGCCCTAGATACCCAACCTCAATACGGACGTTTAGAGGAAGCTTTTACTCTATAAACACTAATAGATGAATGTGTACATCAAAACAAAAGGCAAATCTTTGTTTGTTTCTTTCATTGATTTCAAGAAAGCATTTGATTTAATCTGGCATGAAGGATTATACCTAAAACTTATTGACAATGGGAAAGGGGGAAATTCTATGATTTGATGAACTCAATGTTCACAGGCAGCCAATGTGCTGTTAAAATTGGAAACCAAAGAACAGAATTTTCCCCCAGGGGGCGTGGCTGCGGTTTAAGTCCCACCCTCTTCAGCATTTACATCAACCGATCGGCCAATACATTAGAACATGCTCTTATTCAAGGTCTCACTAGTTATAAAGAACACCAACCAATGGATGAAGGGCACAATTAGGCTTGAAAGCAGTGAACAGTTACATCGGCTCAGTATCAGTATTTTATTTTCCGAGTTGTGTTGGTGGCACCAGTAGCTCACCCAGTGCAACCATTTGACGTCATCGATGCAGAATGCACTGCACACCTAAAATGGCATATTTAAAATAGTGCTGACAAATCCGTAATTATGTACATACACACATATATACAAACTTTTATGTTAGATGTGATTAATTGCGATTAATCGATTTGACAGCACTAATTTAAAAACAAAAACAACTTTTATAAGTGGGCTGCACGTGTCCTGAAGCAAACTTACTTCGATCGCCCCCTGGTGGCTGGCTGCAGTATAGGTCATACACCCTGACTTCTCCATGTAAACAAATGTGAAGAGAGCCAAACTACAAATATTCAATTGCACTTTAAATTTTTCCTAAAGATGGTTTCTGTCATTTTATGCATCTCTTATCATGCTGACAAGTGCAAGTGTTCGTTTTTCCAGCAAGTTTGATTTTAGTCAGTTATTTGATGCTATAAAAAGGGGGTGTGGCATCATGATTGACAGCTGTGCTTGTGATTGAGTCTATAGGCGGGACCTTGATACTGCGGCTCCACCTCATGATCACTACCTCTCAGATTTGGGCTCCAAGTGCAACAATTTATCTGACATTGTCAACAAGAAAACTATATTAACATATTTGTGATTAATACAACTTTAAATGCCTGGAAAAGACTCAGGACCGAACATTCCAGTATAAATAACAGTATAAACCCATAAACAGTAATCTAAACAATACATATAACGATGTCATGGTGCATACTGACAAGACATATCACATTTATTGGTGTGGAGATCACAGTCAGCAATTGTCAAAAGATAAGACTAACAACTAAGAACTCACACTGAACACATACTAATGTAAACTTACTTAAATGCCAACATACTGAGAAAATGAGTGGCTTAGCAGCAAAGAAGTGAAGATATGAGCTGTGTATATTAGTGATTACAAATATAAATTCATGTTTCATTTTTTTAATCTTGGGATACTGAAACAAAATGTATAAATTGTGAGATAGAAAGCAATAAAATAGATACAGTACACATTTATTAAATAAAATACATTTGCAATTTTGCTTTCAAATGCAAGATATTAACTACTAATTATATTTAAAAAAAAAAATAGAAATTAGACGCTAATAATGTCACAATTACAAGATAATAGTATTTCTCCATTACATACTTCTCAGCTTTATATTTTCTTACGTAGTTTTATTAAAAAAAGAGAGAACTCCATGTCTTCTTAAATATTTTGTTGTTGTTTTTTTATTACTATTTGTAATCAATGAACTTACGACTTTTTTTTTAAAGGGACCTTTTCATTTAAAATAAATGCAAGTGTTGAAAGAAAAGATCACTCACAGCAGTACAAATAAGGTAGACATTACACCTGATATTAGCATAAGTTTCATATCCAGACAGTATCTGGATGTTCTTTAGATGATTTTCAAAATGCGTCTCCAGTGTGTTTTTATAGACTCAATGCCACACAAATGCTCTTTTTCTTTGTTTGTGTGGTTAAGTTGTATCTTGTTTGGGAAAAGAGGTCCATGACGTCATACTCATGAATATTAACCAACACTGAAACTTGTTTTGGTCACACAACAAGCATTATGGAAATCATCTGTTCTCCCACATCCTGAAGGTCCACACCCGGACTGAAATCTGGTGAAAACTCTTCAACAACCTTTGTCAATGTAAAGGTCAGAACTATTGGATCCATCATCACTACCGGATACCGGAATAAACCCGCTGTGTTTTTTCTGCAAAGTAAAGTCATAAATATAATTAACTGAGGCTATTTTAATTACACAGTTTGTATGACCAATGAAACAAAATGTGACCATTTCCAAATCCCATTTTCTTTGCAATTCCATGCTGGAATTGTAAAAAACAGAAAATGCTGCAAATCTCTTTATCTAAATGTGCTTAAAGACAAACATTTGGCTTTTACTATTTTTTTAAATACAGTATTTAAAACTTAAATTCAATTCTTAATTGTTGTCAGTTGCATCAAATCAGTACATGTGTATAAAAAAACAAGAACCAAATATTAAATCAGTACCCATCCTTTTTATTTTTAACAATATGTCTAATTCCCTGACACCTGAACACATTCTGGAGTCAGTTTTTCACTAGTTTGTTATCACATGTACATTTAACTGAAGTGATAGCTATTGAAGTTAATGTGTGTGTCAATCCAGACTTTTGAATGCTTGTGTGATTACTGAGGACATTCCCATCATCCTACAGCTGATGAAACCACTTGAATGAGAAATAAGAGCAGAAAAAAGACATGTAAACTTACTTTGTGAATAATATAGCCTGCAGCACCAATAACCAGGACTACGAATACTCCCATCACACACATCACTATTGTGAAGTATGGTATAGGTCCTTAAAAAAAAAAAGTACAGTAATATACAGAAACAGCAATATAAGGCTGAACTAATGAAACAATGATCAATACTAATAACAACAAGTTATTAATTAGTTAGGTCCAGTGTTATGGTCATTAACAAAAAACTAAAACTGAACTAAAAATAAATGAAATCAGCAAGAATCTGAAGCCATGAACAGGTGTTGTTTGAGGAACAGCCCAAACTCATTCACATCAGTGTGTTAATATCCATGAGAACAAACCTGTTTGTATAGTGCACTGAGATGAACAACAACTTACATTTAAACAAACAAACAATGTATGTCATCTTTTATGTTCCGCAGAAGAAAGATGAACAGGTTTGGAACGACGTGAAGGTGAACAAATTATGACAGGCTAACACTGTACAATAAGTTTCATTTGTTAACATTAGTTCATGTATTAACTAACATGAACACTGAGCAATACATTTGTTACTGTATTTATTCATCTTTGTTCATGTTAGTTCATAAACAGACCTGCAAACTCACAAGAGGTGAAAAAGGTGGCAAAGTAAATTGTTGTAGGGGAGCATCCTTCACCACTTTTTTTTACTTTGACATGAAAATAAATGCTTCAATAAGAAGAAAAAAATAGACAATACTGACAATAGGGCTGGGCATTGAAACAAATTTCACAAATGGATTTGATTTTGATTTAATTACCTTCGATTCAATATTGATTAATTTGGGGCCTATCAGGTACAGTACATGGCAAATTTTCTCAAAGAAAAAAAATCTCTCAATTAACGCTGTAAACTATACAGGGAACCACAGCTGGTACACCATTGCAATATTAAAGGTTAAAATTATTTGTAAGCTACTTACATATAAATTATTCATAAAGAAGTTTTTATAATAACATTATAATACATTTTTAATGATAGAATTCTACTCGTTTTTTAAGTAATAAAAGCTATATAAACATTTAAATGGTGGCTGTCACAAAATGGATTTATCCAAACATCCATTTAATATTGAAGCACATGTTAAGTACAAATATGCAATAGCCTATAGTGCATATATTTAGCAAAATGCTCCTCTCCAAGTTCATTTTTGTAGCTGACTAACAAGTTTTTGGACACTGAACGGATTTTCTGTGGTAAATGGGATGGTAAATGTGACATTTTTTACAATCTGTTGATGTATTTCCACGGTTGAAACATTCATTGAGCGATTACATAAGACATTATATGGATTTCATTAAGTCGAACTATATCTTTCAACATACCTTCAGAGGTTCATTCATGTTGTAACTAGCAAAGTGGAAGAGATGATCGGTTTGTGGGCTTTGCTTGAACTGATGGTGCTGTCGCACTACAAAATGCTAGGAAAGATCGCGACAGCTCGAGAGACATGACGTCTATGGTCTCACTTAAGCGGCAGCTATGGAGATAGAATCGTTCCAATATTCCAGATAAATAGATTATGATCCACAAATAAATTTAAAGAGATTAAAAAAATAAATAAAATAAATAAATCCACAAATAAACAGAATGAGATCCACAAATATATTTCAGGAATTTCACAAAAATGTACTAAATTCACAAATAAATAAACACAAATATGTTTTTATGTCACAAGCACAATTCTTCCTGCCATTCATTTATGAATCACCACCTGTATATTTGTGCATCTCTGCCTGCGCATTTGTGGATTCCGAAACAGTTCTAGCATCAATACTGCAGACAAATCCACAAATAGGTTGACTCCACCCACCGACTTCTCAAGCCAATCAGATAATGACCACATTGTGCTGACCAATCGCTTCTCGCTACCACCAACCACGTTTTGCTTTACAATCGGGGCAGGAACAGATTTGCACCCCTGAAAGGAGCTCTGTACTATTTATTCTATGGGTACTTCATTCAAATTGAGCTGAAGTGCTGTTTGAGTGATTAAAACAGCAGATTTTCAAAAAAGATTTCTAATCTTAATGTTAATTTCAACCTTTACTAACACATTATTAAAACTAAGAGCTGTATTTAACGTTAGTTAATGCACTGTGAACTGACATGAACAAACAATGAACAGCAGTATTTTATTAACTAACATTAAAAAAGATTAACAAATACAGTAACAAATATATTGCTCATGGTTATGTTAGTTATCACATTAACTAATGTTAACAAACGACACAAGTGTTACCGATGACAGAATGTTCATTTTTGGCTGAACTAACCCTTTAAGATCACACTGAGCAAATTAATCAAATAGATTTTTGAAATCAAAATAACATATTAAAGGGTTAGTTCACCCCAAACTGAACATTCTGTCATTGTTTACTCACCCTTACGTCATTCCAAACCTGTAAGACTCATTTTTATTTCATTTGTGAAACATAAATGAAGATAGTTTTATAATCAAATCCCTCCATTAGAATCAAATGACCCATTAGCCAAATGTGGAAAGGATAGGATGAACTTTGTAGCAAATATAAAAAAAAGCATAACCATAAAAACACTATACTGCACTATTAACAGCTTACTGTAGTTGCTCTTGATCTCATCATCAGTCAGAATCTTCCGGATGGTTTCTCCCATGTGCTCCACCTCACAAGTGTACTGGTTCTTCTTCCAGTCGTCTGGAGTAACATATATGGTAGATGTCTTCTGGAAAGTCCCGTCCTCATTTGGCAGAAGCTCTCCAAGCTCCACATCCTCATAGTGATCCACTCCATTTCTTAACCAGTTAATAGTGACTCCTGATGGATAGAAAGCTGTAGCATGACACATGACTACTGGAGAGGAGGAATCCTTCTGTAACAGAAACACCCGAGGAGCTGAAAAAGATTGAGATAAATATGAGGAACATATTTCATACTTTAGATCAGATCATTAACATTTATCTATATGATTATCTTATTAAATTGTGCTAAGTTTTTATGATTTAATGAGGCAAAGCATAAGAAAAAAAACATATTAATGACTTATTATAATAAATTATCTACTTGTTGAATAAATTTCTCAAAGACAAGGTACCTATTTTTTTCTCTAAATCTGCTTTCCCTAACTTCAAGAACTCTTTCAGCCAGTAAACACACTCATAATCATAGTATTGTTTCAGAGATTCAAGATGTGCTCTGTCATTATTCCACTTCTGCACTGTTAGCATTCCCTGTGGTACAGGTGTGATGTATGTGAACTCCTTCAGGTCCAGTGAGATGAGATCCCGTCCATCATAAGCGTACTCATCAAACCCATGTGAGTCTCCAGTCTGATCATCCCACTCACATCCATACATCCTCTGATACGTATGAACACCTGAAGAAGAAAATGAGGTGAGAGAAAAAAAATACAACATCTGCTCTTTTTGTGTAATGCACAAGGTAATACTTTGACATTTAAAAATGTAGTATAAAGCATTTTAACTCACCATGTGACTGATTGAATCGCTGCATTAGAACATGAATGTTGTTTTTGTAGATCTGCTGCACATCTTCTCTGATCTCAGTGTCTTCTGTCCACAGTTTTTCAGATGCATAATCCTTCATCCAGTCCTGTTTGGGAATCATCCTCTTTATGTTACTGTCATAATAATCAATCTGATCTCCATCCAGTGTAGTTACAGCAAAAAACTCTGGAGTTCCTGCAATCATCTTTCCACTTATTCCAGTGTATGTGGACTTGAAGCTGTGAATCTCTGAAAAAAAAGACATCAATCTCTGAAACATGGTTAAGCATCTCATAGTGTCAAATCAAATAACTTTAAAATACCACTATTTAAATGAATATTAATTGATTTTGAGACACTATCCCCCTAATCTTAAGCTTTTTTTATTATGAATATTCATGTTCTTTTGGGAAAAGGCCGTTTTTGGCCCTTTTTTGTTTGTTTTTGTTCAAGTTCTACTTGTTTCACTCATTCAAACACATTTTTTACTGTGAATCCAGTTCTGATCTCTACCTTAGCAACTAAACTATCTATTAAAACATCTCGTGATTTTCTGTCAGTTCAACACTGAACACGGAAGTAGCTGAAGGTCTCGCTGACAGAGAATTCGTCGTTTAAATGACTTTACGTAATGAATCTCACCTGAATGAACCAAAGGTATGCAGATGAAGAAAATGATCAACTTCATTCTGGACAAAAATCCATTTGTTTGACACACAATTCTTTATATGAAATCACCGAAGAGCGCTGTAAAAACTCGTATCTGAATGGACAGGAAGAAACAGTAACAGAGCAACGACAACCTGTGAGTAAAAGGATCCACCCTAAACTTCCGTATTGAGGTTGTTTACCTAGATCTGCACTAGTGACGTCTGTACTGTAACCAGGTATTTCCTGTCGATTCAGATTTAGCAAAGGTTAAAGCGTTTTTACAGCGTTCTTCGATGACTACACAACGAATTGTGTGGTAAAATGAATGGATTTTCATCCATAATGAAGTTCATCATTTTCTTCATCTGCATACCTTTGGTTCATTCAGGTGAGATTCATTTCGCAACAGAGTTTAAACAATGAATTATCTGTCAGCGAGGCCTTCAGCTACTTCCGTGTGTTGAACCGACAGAAAATAAGACATTTCAAATCTGATTTGCAATAACCAAACTAATAGAACTAGTTAACAGATTTAGTGATCCTATATGAATGATTGACGTTACATTTTAATGTACATAAAACAACAGGCTTGCTGTGCAGATATGTCTGTGTGCCGCGGTTCTGTGAAGAAATCTGGGCAAAAGTATTGATTTAAAATTATAATAGCCAGGGCCGTACGCAGGATTTCATAATTTTGATTCCCCTGGTGTAAATATGTGAATTTTAGGATGTTTGACCAAAAAAAATGATAATAGCTTTAAAATCATTTCAGTAGCATACATTATTTGTCAAGCATAGCCGATCACAGATTCCTCAACATGATAATCAGGTTAAATGTTGCAATGAATAATCCACAATAAAAACTAGAAATACAGAAGACACTGTTTCATTCGATAGTGGTGAAATATCAGCGTTCTTGGAGCTATAATGACCAATTGGTAACACTTTACCTATTAATGTTTGTTAATGTATTAACTAAAATTAAAAATGAGCAATACATTTTTACAGTAGTTATTATTTCTTGTTAACCTAGTTAGTTAACCACTTTAGTTAATAAAAATGCAACTGTTATTTCATGTCAGTTAAGGTATATTATTTAAATAATATTCACAAATACAACTTTTAACTTTTAATAATCCATTAGTAAATGTTAAAATTAACAGCAACTGCTGTAGAAGTATTGTTGTAAAAAAAAAAGTGTAAAAACAAAACTAAAAATAAATAGCCTATTAAATGACTTTTCATGCTGACTTGTCATAACAGCAGTTTCTCGAGGCCTTCAGCCACTCCGTTCCTCTTCCTCATTCACAGTCCTCGTCTCCAGTCTTGTTACACTGTAATATTCCATAAAAAAATAAGAATTTTGATTTGACTTGAAAGGGGAAAAACTAAATGACTTGTCTTAGTTGGTGTCAAATAATAATTTATTACACTATATGGTGTTGAATCATGTTTAATAGCTTTGTGGTGTTTTGTTTTTGTTGATTGTGTGTTCAATATTTTTTTTCAGAGATTCACACCTTCAACACCACATACACTGGAATAACAGGCCAGACGACTGCAGGAATCCCAGAGTTTTTTGCTGTCACTACACTGGATGGACATCAGATTGATTATTATGACAGTAACATAAATAAACTGATTCCCAAACAGGACTGGATGAAAGATTATGTATCTACAGAACTGTGGACAGAAGACACTGAGATCAAAAAACATGTGCAGCAGATCTACAAAAACAACATTCCTGTTCTAATGCAGCGATTCAATCAGTCTCATGGTGAGTTAAAAAAAATGTATGGCTCTCTGAAATGCTTGATTCTGATTGGCCAGTCCTGACATTCTGAGGTCTGTTATTCGAGATGATGACCGTCTACAATAGCAATGTTCATTGTTATTGACTATATTCACTGAAAAATGAAACCGGAGGACTATAGTGTTCGTTTTGTTGCTAGAACTATTGTTGTGTACACTGTCATGGATAAGATAATAAATAGGTCATTTGAAATGATTTTCATGTGCTTGTTATTTATGTGATGAAAAGCTTTTCTTTGTGGAAGCTTTTTGTTTAGCTAATAAAAATATTTAAACTCAAATCAATGTTTAATGTCTAATTATTTACTTATATGGCAAGTAGCCACGTTATAAGCAGGATGATGTACATCCATCCAGTTGTTATCACAGAATAAACCCTGACAGGGTGATCAGGAGGAGTCTTGTTTCACCATAAAGGGGTTATTTGTACATTTATCCCTTATTAAAACTATATTTTTAAACATCAAAGGATTATCTTGTACAATAAAATAAATAAGTACAGTATCCCACTCTCTCTCTTTCAGGTGTTCATACGTATCAGAGGATGTATGGATGTGAGTGGGATGATGAAACTGGAGGCTCACAAGGGTTTGATCAGTACAGTTATGATGGAGAGGATTTCATCTCACTGGACCTGAAGGAGGGCAGATACATCACATCTGTACCACAGGGAAAGCTAACAGTGATGAAGTGGAATAATGACAGCACACAGCTTAAATCTCTGGAACAATACTACAGTTATGAGTGTGTTTACTGGCTGAGGAAGTTCTTACATGTGTCTAATGCTACTCTTAAGAAAGCAGGTATAGTATCAGAGTTACCAGGAGAGACAGTTGATTATTCCTTTCCTGCATGTGCAGATCCCAGATTAACCATGTTTCAACAGACAGCTTGATAAATCTCTGCAGGTTAACATTAAATTAGAAACTGTTAAACTGTGATAAGCAGAAAGAGCATGTGTTTCCTTCTCTGTTCTTAGTTTTGTTCCCTGTTCTGCATTTACTTCTAGATCCTCCTAAAGTGTCTCTGCGGCAGAAGAACCCAGACTCTCCTGTGGAGTGTCATGTGACAGGTTTTCTCTTCAGAAACACAGCCATCTCATGGAGGAAGAATGGACAAGCTATGAGTGATTCTAGTAAATTGGAGTCTGGAGACACACTACCAAATGAGGACGGGACCTTCCAGAGGACACTTAACCTCTCTGTCCATCCAGATGAATGTAAGGAGAACCAGTACACTTGTGTGGTGGAGCACAAGAGTTTGACTGAGACCTTCCAGAAGACTATGACTGTAAATGGGACCAATTGTAGCAGTAAGTTGAAACCTGGTTAATTTTTCTACCTGTACATTTTACTGACAATGAAAATGCTTTAACTTTTTCTGTTGTTTTTTCTTCCATGTTATTCATTGTGTTTTGTGTTTATGTTTCTCTGTGTTTTAGTACTTGGATTAAATGCTTCATATATCGTGGGTCTGGTTGTAATAGTCATTATCACAGTTGTTGTACTGATTGTACTGTGTGAACTTTGGAAACACAGGAAGAATTTCAAAGCTGGTAAGTATTGTATTTACATGTGTTTCTGTGTGTGGCAGTACAATGAAAAAGAGTGCAGTGAATGTGAATCTGTGGCATTTTATCAGTTCCATCATGTTTTTTTTGTTTTTTCATTTTTATTCTCTGACATGATCAAACTGTAAGAATTCTGTTGGTGGTGTGTCTGTAATGATATCTGAATCCCTTGATAATGTTCTTTAAATTTCTTTAAACTTCCATTTATCTCACTTCACAGGCTTCATATATTACAAAACTCGACACTCTGAAACACTGTCCATGTCGCCTCTAGAAGATGAGATGCTGAATCCAGTCCCTCCCCCCTTTCTCCCCCTCCTAAGTCATGAGTGAGCAGCACCTCATGGTATCTTCACAGAGAGGCACAGAATCACTTTCCAGATCCTCTCTTCACAGTTCCTCACCTGTGGAATGATCTTCCCAACAACTGAGTTCTTTTATAAAGTTCAAGAAACATCTAAAGACTTTAAAAGACTCTTTTCCGTGAGCATTCAACTACACACACGTAAAACAATCTTCTTTATACTTTTACCTTTTCTTCCATCTGTAATCTTGAAATTTAACTTTTTAGTATTTCTTTTAGAATGAATCACTTAAGCTGAATCACTTTTCCACCATGGGGCAAAACTGTTCTCTTTGTTTATCCGTTCCATTCTGTGCCAATCCAGCCCAGCCGGTATGGACATGGTTTCATTTTCCACGGAGATAACGGAGCTCTTTGGAATGTATTATAAATGCGTCAGTTATTAGACACAAGAGGAAGATGATGGGGTATTTCTTGTGTTTACTTTGCTCAAATAGTGCTACAGAGAAACTGGCAGCCAGGCAACAGACAAGTGACCAATCCTGAGTGGTGATGTCACTACACTACACACAACTACACTACACACGTCCAGGGGTGCGTTTCCCAAAAGCATCGTTAGCCAACTAACATCACAAGTTCCGTCGTTATTAACATAGTTCAATGATTTGGTGTTTCCCAAACATAGTTCAAACGAACATTCGCGAACTGCATCGCAAACTTGTGTGGTTGAAATGACTTCTCTCGAGCTCTCCCAGACAGCAACATAGTGTCGGCCCAGATCTGGCCCACATCTGGTCCGTGTGTAATCCACATGTACCAGATGTGGGCCGGATCTGGGCCACACTATGTTGCTGTCTGGGGTGGTTAGATGTTGTTTTTATGACATGTGGAATTAATAAATCGTTATCTTGAGCAAAATAAGCAAGCTGACATTGAGTACAATGTATATCTTTTATTTCGAATATATACAAATGTCATGTATATATTTTAGTTTGTCTAGAGATTTGAAGCACTGTTTTTGAAGAGTGTGCATGTGCGTACGTGCTCTGATACATAAGAACGAGCCTATGATTGAATTTGGAAATAAAGCAAAATAACTAAGAAAATGAGAATTAGTCCTCAGATGCCCTGTCTGTAATTTATAACATAAAATCTAGCATTAATTCGATCTCAAACGGACTCACTTAAAGAAGTTATTACTCAACACCTGCATGACGTCATTCACCAACGTGGTTGAATACAACACGGTTTCGGCAAACAGTCGTGATTAACTAGTTGATTTGTTCAACAATGCATCGTACTATGGTAGTGAAGCAGCGAATTAAATCGTTGTACAGGAAACACACCCCAGAACAGTATCCGGGCTGAGAAAGGTTTATAATCACGCTGTTCTGAACCAAATTCAAGTGGAAATATAACCATAACCATTTATTTCCGTTCTTACCACCGTTCAGCCTGACGGTGGAAAAGCAGCTTTTGTTGTATTCCTCAGTTGTTGCTTTGAATTTTGCTAAATGAGATAACATTTTCATTATGAGACAAATAATTTGTCTTAATGATATTACTTGATATTTGTTTTACAATTTTTTAATAACAACTAAAATTCTCTAAAAAGAAAACATTCTGTAGAAAATAAAGTCCTGCAAATATTTCCTAAAACCAATGATTTTAGGAATTAAAATATTGATTAACTATTAAAAAAAAAATCTAAAATTTTTAATTTGTAGAAAGTTATTAATAGATGACCCAGTACCATTTGTACCATTTCTATGGAGATATTAAAGTGCATTTTCCCAATCAGATGTTTATATATTTATGCACATATCTTATATGT
>RJVU01003824.1:699830-709834 GCA_003731715.1 Anabarilius grahami | reverse complement strand
TGTTGATTTGCCACAGAGCTGGGGGATGGTGTCTTGTAATTGGTGATGTCTTTCAGACCTTTCCACACTGAAGCTGTGTCATTAGAAGAGAACTGATTCCGACAACCTGGTCTCATGACGAAAACGTACCCGTGGGCACGTTTTGGCGAGTCGCGAAATACGTACCAGTGAGTACATATCGCTGCGGTTTCGCTGCGAAATGTCCACTGAGCGGCGCCAAAAGCCTGTNTATGACGTTGGATTTTTAGACGAATCGCCGCGGTTCTCGATTTGACATTTGCGCTCGGTTGCGTTTTTAAAATAAACTCCCACCGACGCTACGCCTAAACCTACCCAATAGCGTTAACAAAAGCAAACGTGACGTAAAAAGCGTCCGCGAACGTTTTTCAGCTCGTTTAGATCTCTTTTTTTTCTTTTTTTTTGGCTCCAGTCACTCGCCTTTCGTGGGATTCGTACCCAGGCAGGGGAGGGAGGGGGGAGGAGTCGACTCCTCGTCATAAGTCCAACTCCGTATCGGCCGAGCTACCAGGCAAGCTTGGTTACGGCCAAAAAAAGCGAAACGCGTAGAGCCAGAAAGTCCAAAGTACGTTCGTTTACAAATCGGGCACTCCGGTAAGAAGCGTTTCAAAGTGGTGACATGATATTGCGCGAGGAGACGTCAAATCGAGTCTTTACAAATCCATAATCCGACCCCGGCCGTCGTCGAAACTGCGTGTGAAAACGAGCGAAAGCGCTTATTGACGTTTTACCGGCCTCTAGCGTTCGTTTCTGTCGGAAACTGCAGCGAGACGTACTCGTCGGTACGTAATTTTGTGGCTCGCGAAAACGTGCCCACGGGTACGTCTCTCCTATGAGACCAGGTTGGATTCCGAAGTTTATCAGAATAATTCCTCTTTGCCACTCTAATCTCCTTTTCCAGTGTGTATTTGGCCTGTTTGTACAAGACTCTGTCCCCTTTTCTGCGAGCATCTTCTTTGGCCTGACGGAGCTGGCTGAGTTTTGCAGTGAACCAGGGTTTGTCATTGTTGTAAGTGAAATGAGTCTTTGTAGGAATGCACAAATCCTCACAGAAACTGATATATGATGTAACAGTCTCTGTGAGCTCGTCCAGATCGCTGGCAGCAGCTTCAAAAACACTCCAATCAGTCCATTCGAAACAGGATTGTAAAGCCTGCTCTGTTTCGGTGGTCCATCTCTTTACAGTCTTTGCTACAGGTTTAGCTGATTTTAGTTTCTAATTTTAGTTTTTGCTACAGGTTTAGCTGATTTTAGTTTTCTGTCTGTAGGTCGGTATGAGATGAACTAGACAGTGATCAGAGAGCCCCAAAGCTGCCCGTGGGACAGAGTGATATGCATCCCTTATTGCTGTGTAACAGTGATCCAGTGTATTACTGTCTCTGGTGGGACAAGTAACATGCTGTCTGTATTTTGGAAGTTCACGTGAGAGAACGGCTTTATTAAAGTCCCCGAGAATGATTAAAACAGAGTCCGGGTGTTGTTGCTCGCTCTCTGTGATCATATCAGCGAGTATCTGTAAAGCTGAGCTCACGTGCGCTTGCGGAGGAATGTAAACACTCACCAGAATGAACGAGCAAAACTCCCACGGTGAATAGAATGGTTTGCAGTTAATGAAGAGTGTTTCAAGATCGGGACAGCACATCTTCTTTAACACAGTTACATCTGAACACCACCTTTCGTTGATGTAAAAGCACGTCCCGCGTGATTTCCCCGTTGATTCTGCGTCGCGATCTGATCTGAACAGCTGAAAGCCCGGCAGACTTAACACACTGTCCGGAATGGCGTCGTTCAGCCAGGTCTCCGTGAAGCACAGAGCAGCCGAGTTCGAAAAATCCTTATTTGTCCGGGAGAGCAGAAGGAGTTCGTCCGTTTTGTTGGTCAGAGAGCGGAGATTCGCCAGATGGATGCTGGGGAGCGGCGTTCTTAATCCGCGCTGTCTGAGCTTCACGAGAGCGCCGGCGCGCTTCCCCCGTCTGCGCATCCTGAACGTCTTAACAGCGCTGCCGCTCCGCCGACTACAACGTTCAACAAAACGTCTGAATAATCGAAATCCGGTAAAAGATTTTGTGGTGTGTACTGCCGAATGTTTAGCAGTTCATCCCTGGTAAAACTGAGGGTGTTTAAAAAACAAAAAACAGGAAAAACTAACAAAAACAGAACAAACACTGAAGAGCTAAGCACTGTGCACATCTAATTATGCACAATTTATAGTTGTTACTACAGTAACTACATGTAACATTTGTAACAATGAATTTCTGTTGGTGGTGTGTGTGAAATATGTGAATCCCTTGATAACATTCTTTAAACTTCATTACAGCATGTTACACCTCTGTTTATCTCTCTTCACAGCCAGCGAGAAGAAATTAAACTATTTCAAAAATAAACCCTCGACTCCAGAACTTCCACGGGCTCTGTGCCCTCTTATCTACAATCCCTCTAAAAAATATTCACTTCATTTGGAAACCTATGATGTGTAAGTGACTGGCACCTCATGGTACCTTCACAGAGAGGCACAACATCACTTTCCAGAACCTTTACCTGCACAGTTTCCTCACCTGTGGAATGATCTTCCCAACCCTACCTGACAACTGAGTCCTTTTATAAAGTTCAAGAAACATCTAAAGACTTTTAAAGACTCTTTTCTGTAAGCATTTAACTATACATATTTTTATCTCTAATCTTGAGATTTTGCATTTTAGCATTTCTTTTAGAATGAATCACTTTAGCTGCTTTTCCACCATCAGGCCAAAGTGCTCTTTTTGCTTAACCGTTGCATTCTGTGCTGATCCGGTCCAGCCACTATGAATATGGTTTAATTTTCCACTGTGGGGCTGATAATGGTGCTCTTTACAAATATACAATGTGTCAGTCATTGTCTTGGTAAATCAAGAGTTTATGCAAGAGTTTATGATGTTTTTTTTTTTTTGTGTTTACATTGCTTAAATAACTCGCTTGGTCCGCTACAGAGAAACTGGCAGCCAGGCAACAGACAAGTAACCAGTCCTGAGCGGTGACGTCGCTACACGCATTAGTCCAGCACGGTATCTGGGCCGAGAAAGTTTGTAATCACGCCGTTCTGAACCAAGNAGTTACAGAGGCAAACCCCTCTGAGCAGTGAGGCAGACAGGAGCAGAGCAAGATGAGACGGCCGTCAGGTCAGACACTTTGTGCTTTCCATAGTGTGCTGAACCAACATCATTCATGGCAGACCACACGTTTTTGCGTTGATTGTAGCCATCTTGTTTGGAAGAAGCTGGTCTTGTTTTGCTCTTGCGGTACTTTGATGGGACATGTGATCGTAAAACGGCTGCAGCACTGTTCAAAGTTGGACAAATTTCCTTTTTTTCTTTTATAATTCTCTTTATTTTTACATATCAAATACAGAAAGACAAAAACACAATAACAAACAACGTACATCAGAGGGCATCATTTCTATTCCATGCTAAGCCAATCAATTAAACATTCTCACCAAAGTAGTCTATGAAAGTTTGCCACATTGAATAAAATATTTCAGACTTCCCCCTTAACAAGTATTTAATTTTCTCCAATTTCAAATGACCCATTATGTCTTTCATTAAGGCTGAGTGAGCAGGGGGCATTTTTAGTTTCCAACACAAGAGAATCAATCTCCGTGCTAACAAGGTCACAAAACAAACCATGCTGTTTAGGGTATCCGAAAGTTGTACATAGACAGGTTTCACACCAAAAAGAGCCCAAATTGGTTCTGGCTTAAGCTGTTTTTTCAAAATCTTGGAAAGGGTTTGAAATATAGTGTTCCAATAGGTCGTAATGTGAGGACAATTCCAAAACATATGTGCAAGAGAGGCTGGCCCTTGTGAACATCTATCACAAGAAGGGCTAATGGAAGGAAACATCTTTGACAACTTTAATTTGGATTAATGCAATCTGTGAAGCACCTTGAACTGCAAAAGACCATGTCTAATACAAACAGAGGTAGAATGAACATTTCTTTGGGCTTTTGACTATTGGTTGTCGGTAATAGACACTCCTAGGTCATCTTTTCAAATGGTCCAATGTAGGTGTTGTTTCTTCCTGTGATAGCACATTGTGGGTATAACCTTAAATTCTTAAGATTAAGTTAAGACACAGTACAATTTGTACCATTTGTATGGTGATATTAGAGTGCATTTTCCCAATCAGATGTTTATATATTTATGCACATTTATTATGTCTAAGTACTGTATATGTGCCTTATTTCCTGTGGAAATATATGTATATATTTGTATATATGTATATACACTGGAGTCAATGATCAGATTAAGTCAATCTGTCTGATGGTTTCTCACTGGAAAGTGCTTGTTGAGCTTGTGGTTAACAGCATTAAAAATGAATGATACCTGTGATCTTCACAACATTGCTCCCATCAACATGTATTGAGATGTTTTTCATCCTGTTTGTTAATCCTTTATCTTTCCTGCCTTATTATATGCCTTTATTTTGTGCTACATTAAATAATAAACCTCTATACTGTTCTCAATTTTTTCTGAGTTCAGTCTCTGTCATTAATCTATCTGTACACATAATAGTTTTAATAGAGATTCACACTAAATGGATTATGCTTCACAGATTTTAACTCATACAAATGTCAACTCTGACAATTTTTAAACTATATTCGAAAATGTACCCCAGAATTCTGATCGAATATGTGAGACTTCATTTCAAATGTAATTATCTATTGAACTAAAACCAGACTGTTGCTCATGGTTCTAAGTTATTTCTTTACCCTACAGCTATTTATATTCAATTTATATAATTTATTCTAATCCTTATAATTTAGGACACTAGTTATTGGAGGCCCAGTCAGTGCACACTGTGACCCATCTCCAGTGCCTGTGACATGTGAAAGCTCTGGCAGTGTATGTTCTCAGCAGGTTTGGAGCGAGTGAGTGGGTATCCGAGCGCTGCAGGGCTGTTTGTGAGGGCTGTTCGCAGGAGGTAATTAGTCTCTTCACTGCCACACTGAATCAGGGCTGTGAACGGGCCGCTGTCACATCAGCTCTGCAGCGCTCGAGTCTGAGTACCAGCGCTCGACATGCAGCGCCGCACGACTGTCTGCTTCACCCTGAGCACAGGAGACACGCGACACCTGTGAGAGAGAGCAGACCGGATCTCACAGGTACACTGCAGAAAAACACTGTTTATTCATGAGGATTTGTGCTCTGCTTTCCAGCGAAATAAATAAAAAATATATATAAACAACTCTGAGAAACGCAAAATAGTCCAAAAACAGTTAACCGTGTCATAAGATGTGCTCCAGTACTCAAGGGGGCGATAGAGTATCTATAAAATGTGCTATTAAACCATGTGATGTTATTATATGTAAGTATGTATACACAAAAATTGACGTAATCAATATGCATTTGACTTTGCATAGCTGGAAGTATTTGTATTCCTGTATTAAGCACAGAGATGCTCCTAGGTTAGCAAAAACATACTTGTACCACTATAATTTCCTCTAAAACCCTCTGTTCTCACACTCACACACAGTGAGGTCCAAGTAGAGCGAGGCTTTAGCTGTGACTGATGATTTGTTTTGCTCACAAAAATCTCAGGTGTCAGAAGTCACGCACTCAACTGACCTGTACGCGTGCTAGCATGAGCCGGCCTTCGCTGCGGCTAAACAGGCCAAATCAAGTCGTGATTAATAACGCGTCTGAGGCAGAAGTGTGAATGTGCACGAGCGCTTGCCCACATGCTGATGTACATGATTAGTGTACAAACAATTACACTGCCCCAACATTCCCCCTAACAAGAGAATTAAGATTCTGCCATGCTAATCTCCCTGATCATACCAGAGCCATTCATTATGAGCTTTGAGCGGAAAACGGGAAATCTCTGGGAAACACACCAACGTTCGCCCACTCGCCGCGTACAGATGTTCAGAACGAGCTGAAACGTGTCAGAATCAGAGCTACATTTGATAAGATTATTACTCTTTTTCCAGATAGATTTTGATGTCTTACAGGCTTTCTGTTTTTTAATCTGTGGAGGCCTTTTGGCTAATGCTAATGCTAAAATACCACACATTCGACTGTGCTAAAATGAAAAACAATAACAGAAAAGATAGCTTTTTTAACAAGATGGGGATATAAATCATGAAATCATGGATAATGTAACATTATTTAAAGAAGAAAATAAATAAAAGTCGTTATTAAACTTATTAATCTGTGAAAGCCTTTTTTTGCTAATGCTAATGCTAAAATACCACACGTTAGACTGTTAAACAAAGAAACAACGCTCATGCTAAAGCTAACAGGCAATAAAAGAGAAATACAGTGAGAAATGATGGCTAATATCACATTATTTGAAGATACAGAATGAAAAATCACTGCTAAACTAAACTTTTTTTTGGCTTATGCTAGTGCTAATATAGCACACATTAGACAACCCTCATGCTAAAGCTAACAGGGAAATAAGAGAAATACAGAGAAAAATTATGTTTATTTCAAGATACAGAATAAAAATTCAATGCTAACCTAAAAAAAAAAGCTTTAAAAAACGCTCTGAAAAGCTAAAAGCTACATTTGATATAAATTTATTACTCTTCACCTGATAGATTTTTTTGTTTTAAACTCTTTTGAAAGAATAAACTCTTTTATTTTTTATTAGCATTTTAGCTAATGCTAATTAGCATTTTGGCTAACGCTAATGCTAAAATATCACGTTTGTGGCGAGCAGGGCGGGCGAGAGCCGTGAGGGAACGGCGCGAGGCCGGTGACGCGAGTGTTAATGATCGTCANGCAAACAAACAGAAAAGCTATTTTTTTGTTTTTATTTTAGAAAATAATGATAAAAAATACAAAAAGAAATCACATTTTCTTAAGATAGAAAATGAAAAAGTTGATGCTAAACTAGCAAACTAGGTTTAGCATGCAAGTCAGTTTGAAANAAACGGGAAATCTCTGGGAAACACACCAATGTTCGCCCACTCGCCGCGTACAGATGTTCAGAACGAGCTGAAACGTGTCAGAATCAGAGCTACATTTGATAAGATTATTACTCTTTTTCCAGATAGATTTTGATGTCTTACAGGCTTTCTGTTTTTTAATCTGTGAAGGCCTTTAGGCTAATGCTAATGCTAAAATACCACACATTCGACTGTGCTAAAATGAAAAACAATAACAGAAAAGATAGCTTTTTTAACAAGATGGGGATATAAATCATGAAATCATGGATAATGTTACATTATTTGAAGAAAAAAATAAATAAAAGTCGTTATTAAACTTTAAAAAAAGCTAAAAAAAAACACGCTCTGAAAAGCTAAAGCTACATTTGATGTTTATTACTCTTTTCTAGATAGATTTGACATTTTAGAGGCTTTTGAAAGAAGCTAGCAATGAACGGTTTTCCTTTTTTAATCTGTGAAAGCCTTTTTTGCTAATGCTAATGCTAAAATACCACACGTTAGACTGTTAAACAAAGAAACAACCCTCATGCTAAAGCTAACAGGTAATATAAGAGAAATACAGTGAGAAATGATGGCTAATATCACATTATTTGAAGATACCGAATGAAAAAGTCATTATTAAATTTTTAAAAATGCACAAAAATGCTCTAGAAAGCTAATGCTACTTTTGATTTTGTTTATTACTCTTTTTGTAGATAGATTTGACGTTTTGAAAGAAGCTAGCGAGGAACGGTTTTCCTTTTTTAATCTGTGGAGGCCTTTTTTTGCTAATGCTAATGCTAATGGTAAAATACCACACGTTAGACTGTTAAACAAAGAATCAACCCTCGTGCTAAAGCTAACAGGTAATATAAGAGAAATACAGTGAGAAATGATGGCTAATATGACATTATTTGAAGATACAGAATGAAAAATCACTGTTAAACTAAAAAGAAAAAAGCTTTTAAAAAGTGCTTTGAAAAGCTAAAGCTACATTTGATGTTTATTACTCTTTTCTAGATAGATTTGACAATTTAGAGGCTTTTTGAAAGAAGCTAGTGATGAACGGTTTTCTTTTTTTAATCTGTGAAAACCTTTTTTTTGCTAATGCTAATGCTAAAATTCCACACGTTAGACTGTTAAACAAAGAAACAACCCTCATGCTAAAGCTAACAGTGAATAAATAAAAAGTGCTCTGGAAAGCTAAAGCTACATTTGATATGTTTATTGCTCTTTTTCCAGATAGATTTCTTTCTCTTTTTATCTGTGGAGGTTCTTTTGGCTAATGCTAGTGCTAATATAGCACACATTAGACAATCCTAATGCCAAAGCTAACAAGGAAATAAGAGAAATGATGATTATTTGAAGATACAGAATAAAAAATTCTATGCTAAAAAGCTTTAAAAAACGCTCTGAAAAGCTAAAAGCTACATTTGATATATTTATTACTCTTCATCAGATAGATTTTTTGTTTTAAAGGCTTTTGAAAGAATAAACTCTTTTCTTTTTTATTAGCATTTTAGCTAACGCTAATTAGCATTTTGGCTAACGCTAATTAGCATTTTGGCTAACGCTAATTAGCATTTTGGCTAACGCTAATTAGCATTTTGGCTAACGCTAATTAACATTTTGTCTAACGCTAATGCTAAAATATCACGTTAAACTGCGTTAAATGAAGAGAACCTCATGCAAACAAACAGAAAAGCTATTTTTTTGTTTTTATTTTAGAAAATAATGATAAAAAATACAAAAAGAAATCACACTTTCTTAAGATAGAAAATGAAAAAGTTAATGCTAAACTAGCAAACTAGGTTTAGCATGCAAGTCAGTTTGAGATGAATCCCGTTTAGATACAGATTTTACATGACTTCAGCTAAAGTTCCCTATATAATGTTTAAGTATTTTCTCAAAACTAGCATCTGAGCTAACCGCTACAGGCTCTGGTTTCATGTTTTGACACTAACAGGTTCAGTGAAGCAAGTTTAGGCATTTCTTTGTAACTTCGGACAGTGTTTTGTGATTTCTTATTCAGAGCCTGGTAAAAAAGAGCCAGCGGCGTCTCTGAAAGTTGCTCTGGATTTGCCCTCAGGACAAAGACACCATGTGACGGGTGTCAGCGACCCTGAAGCCAATGAAACCCCAGTGACGAGTTTCCACAGCTAAACGACAGGTCTGGAGCGAGTGACAGATGGAGTGAGAGTTGACGTCTGGAACATGGAGCAGATTCACTGGTGCGGAGAATATAGAGCTGGATCCAGCTGATGTGAAAGATAACAAGACATCAAAACTCATCCAGTTCACTCCTGCTGTTCTCCTGCACAGACACTGAGACTGAATCCAGACTGAAGGAGAAAATGTTTGTTTTCATAATCTTTCATCAAAATGCAATAACTTTTGCCTTCACTTTAATGACTTTCCTGCTGACGCAAGTCCTCATGAGAAGATCTTATTCACAAGCTTACAAGTCGTTGTTACGAGGCGATTTTGGTTGGGAAATTTACATATTGGCCAATATAATATACATTTCTCACTTTTTAACTTACTAAGATGCTTTTTTTAGCTCTAGTGCAGCAACAAATATTTGGAAAGTTGTGGCTTAAAGAAAATCCCACCAGTAAATATGGTGCGTTCATCTTACAAATATAATCATTTCAATGCGACTAGAAGGCAGTACAGCGGCGTACAGGTAGAGAAAATAATATTACCTAATAATTTTGCTGGCAAACAAGGATACATTTCCCATTATTTAGCACTAAATTTTCGGTTTCACAACAAAAATACGCTTTTAAATTTAATGAATAGTAATTTAATTTAAATAAACGTTAAATGTGTTTTAATACATTCCATGTTGACTTTCATTGTTTCATTGTTAGCATTAATTATACACAAAAATAAATTATTTAAATACAATTAATGTCAAGTATAACTATCAAATAATGCATATCAAATAATAATTTTTAATCCAATGATATGTAATTATTTATTAACTTTATATATTTACACACACACACACACAACTAATTTAAATTGGTAATAATAATAGTAATTAATAATAAAATAAATGATTAAAAAAAGTATA
>RJVU01003824.1:639501-680333 GCA_003731715.1 Anabarilius grahami | reverse complement strand
CAGCACTAATTATAATATATTTTAAAAATGATGTTTTAATTCAATAATTTTCATTATAATAATTTCTATACACCAATTTAAATATAACTTAATATTTATATGTAAAAATATTATTAATAATTATTATTTTAAATAAATGTATTAACGTTGAGCTGCATCATATCACTGATTATAATATTTTTTAAATAATAAAGTTTTAATGTTTTTAATGTTCATTAATGTATTACTGCAGTTGTCTTATTCCTTACACTGAAGTGTTCTTGTGTTTTTTAAGCTGACTCTGTCTGTTTTTGCCTTTAACCCTGTGAGAAAAGCTTCCCTTTCAAACTGAATAATTATTGGCTTTCACACATTCAGAGAAACGTATTTCCCAGTAAGCGCTCCTGTGAAAGCATATATACATTTCAAACAGAAAGCTATAGGCTACATGAGAGAAAAGAGGGAATATAATGAGAACGGAGCTTTGTGACTCACAGTCCTCGGCATCAAAAGTTTCCTCAGCAGGAAAACACTCGCACATCCCTCAGGTAAAGACGATCTATGGAGGAAACTCCGTCAGGAATTAAACATTCATGTTCTGGAAAAGATCTGACGAGTATTAGATGTGTCCTAAAGCTTTCCGGATGCAATTTCACATTGTTCACACTATATACTTTGAAAACATGAGAGCTCAGCTGCCAGGACAGATGTGAGCGTCGTACAAGTATACAGGTGAGAAGGTTTGTCCTCCATTCCTTCAAATCGTTTGGAGTTCTGAAACTAGCGCCAGTGCCCTAACCGGCTTCACTTCACCGTTTACCTTTCATTTCACCACTGTGGCCTTTAACAAAGCAGCCAGAGTTAGTAAAATGAAAGTAGTAGAAACCAGAGGCAAATCAAATGTAAATTTCCTGTCAGAAGCAGTGGTCTAGAGGTTAGTGCATATGCTGTGCTAACGCGTTGAGCTGTGGCGCTCATTTGGGCGATGGGATTTCAGCGTTTCCAAAGTCATGGACAGCCTGGAGATATCAGGGAACTTAGAATTGTGGGAAAAGAATCGTTGAAAATTTCTATAGTAAATATAAATTTCTAGAGTTACGCTGTGGATTAGTGCTAGCTATTTGTTGTTGCTGCTGCCGCTAGACTTGAGCTTATTTTCTTGGCCTTTGTGATCAGCTAACGGCACCGCAAATCATTAATTAATTAAAAATTAGTTTTTTTTTGTTTGTTTTTTTACTTCTCACATAATATATTTTAGATTTAAATATGATTATTTAATAATAATGATGATAATGATAATAAACAATTGAATTTATTATTAGTAGTAGTAGCAGTACTACTAATAATAATAGTAGTAATAATACCAAAACAATTTAATAAAATAATTATATAAATAATACATAATTTAAATTATTTTATCATCATTATTATTATTATTATTAATATTCTAATAATAATAATTNCAAAAATATTATATAAATTAATACATATTTTTATTATTTTTATTTATTATTAAAAACATTTTGAAAAATAAATAAATTAAATAATTATTAAAAAATATCAGATTTACTTTCATAATTAAATTTTTTAAAATTTTATAAATTAATAAATATTTATTATTAAATTATTTAATTAACTATAATAATAACAGCAATTTAAAAATGCAATTAAAAAAATTATTTGATTATTTAATTATTGTTAATATAATAATGATAATAATAATAATAAATATAGCTGTGAACAGCAATTATCGTGGTTCAAGCATTTCAAGCATTAGCAAGCCTGTAACCATCTCGATCATAGATGAAAAAGACCATTTACAGTAAATACAGGCAATTTACCATAGGAAATATATGGTTTCCTATGGTATTAAAGTTGGTATATAAGTTATCGAGGTTGAGCCAAAAACGTAGGACTAATTCGCCAAAGTTGGTTTTCGAAATAATCTCCGATATTTAACGAATGATCGGATGAACAGCAGCGGTCCTAGAGGCAAAGTTGATTTCTTTCGAATTTCTCACAGGCCTCTAGGGCCACGAGTCAAAGAGGCCCAGCAAGTTT
Source organism: Anabarilius grahami (assembly GCA_003731715.1). Taxonomy (NCBI): domain Eukaryota; kingdom Metazoa; phylum Chordata; class Actinopteri; order Cypriniformes; family Xenocyprididae; genus Anabarilius; species Anabarilius grahami. The sequence goes on along the minus strand of RJVU01003824.1, from coordinate 678,293 downwards.
CATTCCGATCGGCCTCCGTTAACCTTGTCTGATAGCTGCTCAAACTTCAGTGGCTGACAGCAGATATGTTTTTTGAGATGCATCAGTGTCCTCACAGACTGTCGTGGCACCTCGGACAAAGTCACTGCATGCCAATTTTCAATTCGATCGACTTCACGGTGAAGTAGTTATAGCAGTTTTCATGTTTTTTTTTTGTTATAGCGCCACCAAGTGGCCAGTTGCCACACTCTTTTTCACGTGACCACAGAATGAGCTCTTACATAGGTGTGCTGAGTTTGGTGAAAAAATCTCATTCCGTTCACGAGTTATAGCCATTTTAGTAAAAGTGGCTCCGCCCACTTCAAACGTTTTGGCGGCCCTTAGGGACCATGAATCGGAATTTCAACTTTTTTTTTGATAAATGTTGACAATCAGACTCCAGATAATCTCGCATCTTGCACTGGTTTGGTCCCGAATGGGTCAAAAACCTAGGACTAGTTTGCAAAAGTAGGTTTTTCATTTAGGAGTTATGAGTCATTTCATACTTTTGATCGCTGTAGCGCCCCCGTCTGGCCGATCGGGGCAAGCCTTGGTGACGTTGTAGGTGGTGTGAGCACTACCAGCCCTTAAAGTTTCAAGTCTCTACGACTTATGGTTTGGTCTGCTCGATCACTTTTAGGGGAGAATGCTGATCCTTGGAAAATGTAACAATTACAATAGGGTGCTTTTAAAGTCAGCATGAAACAGAAGTTACGCTAGTCTTTTTTTCCCCGTTATGGCGTATATCCGAGTGAAACGGCTTCAAATGTAGGGCGAGGCTTGATTGTGTCCGTTGGGAAGTGATTGGATGGTTGTGGTTTGCTATTGTGAGTGACAGGTTGCCCCGCCCTAGTTGTCAGAGAAGAGATGTCGCCGGAAGTTATTTTGATTCAAGATTACGAGGAACATGAATTTAACAAAATAATAATGCACACTTTTTTACTTCACACATGATATATTTTAGGCGAGATGACAAGACGAGGTGGCGGCTTCTATTTTAGCACAGGTGGTTGAAGAAGTGAAACGTGTAAATATAAACAATAACAAGCGTGACAGGAAGGCGAGTGGGCGTGACGGTCTCCAGAGCATTAGCAGCTAATACTAGCACTGCGAGGAGCCGGAGAGTTTAAATTTAGACTTGTCTCCAGTGTGTTAGTGTGAAACAGAGCCACCGGGTGGGTGTTGATATTCACACCATTCGCTTTCATTTCCATCGAGCCGAGGTGTTGAGAGGGGCTACTTCTGTTCCGGCATCATAACATGAAAAGCGGCCTAGCTATTTGATTCAGTTTGCTTTTATGCCACAACAGAGAGAGATTAAAGACAAAGAGTGCCTCGCACTGCTCATTCCCGGCTAATTAGGAAACTCTTTACCTGGTTCTGTGGTTTGGTGCATGCCGTCGGCGGTGTTCGCTAGCAATAAAGGCTGGAAACGCTGAATATCCATGTCATTTTGCTGAGCTGATGATGATGATGATGCAGGCTTTCCTTCTGAATCTGAGCAGGAAAGAATCATCTCAACATACATTAACAACACCATAATAATAAATAACAAATTTATGTAACCCTTATGCCTGCAACACCTTTTGTGTTCCCAGTCAAAAAATAAGCAGTCTTTTAAAAATTTTCTTATATTATATTATCACCAAATATTCCATTTTTTGTCAACTTATTTTCCTTTAATTAGTACAGGTTTTATACACCGATCAGGCATAACATCATGAGCACTGACAGATGAAGTGAATAACAGTGATTATCTCTTCATCACGGCACCTGTTAGTGGGTGGATATATTAGGCAGCAAGTGAACATTTTGTCCTCAAAGTTGATGTGTTAGAAGCAGGAAAAATGGGCAAGCGTGAGGATTTTAGCGAGTTTGACAAGGGCTAAATTGTGATGGCTAGACGACTGGGTCAGAGCATCCCCAAAACTGCAGCTCTTGTTGGGTGTTCCCGGTCTGCAGTGGTCAGTATCTATCAAAAGTGCTCCAAGGAAGGAACAGTGGTGAACCGGTGACAGGGTCATGGGCGGACAAGGCTCATTGAGTCATGTGGGGAGCGAAGGCTGGCCCGTGTGGTCCGATATAAATAACTCTATTGCTGGTTTGATAATGTCTTAAGCCGCGTTTCCACTGCAGGAATTCTAAATGAAGTTCCAGGTAAAAATTCCCCCCTCAGAAAGTCCCTGCTCTCGAGGTAGTACTTTTTCAAAGTTCACAAACTTTTGGGGGTGGGACTTGGTCACTGAGCATTTTATTTGGTTGTAAGAGTTGTTTGCTATGGACTTGCTATGTTTCCTGGACTGGGAGGAGCAGTCGCGCGCAGTCCTACGTCACCGGACTAATTTGTCTAATCTTCACGGTACATTAGACCATGATGGAAACACAGACAGCAACAGGTCTAGGAGCAAAAAAAGGTTCTGGGACAAATTGTTCTGGGTAATTTCAGTGGAAATGCAGTTTTAGTAACACAAGCACATGTCAAGCATGTTCCATGTTTGCTTTCTTGTGTAAAGCATGTTTCTGTACTGGTGGAGGGAGATTCGCTAAGGCCTAAACTTCAACAGTGTGGCCTGTCATCGCTGCATTTCATTATACTGTCTCTACAGTATACAGTACTCAATGGCTGGGTTCATATCCTTAAGTGAACTCAAATCAATAATTTGAGATTCAGCTCCATCTCGCTCCCGCTCTGCGGTTCAAACAGACCGCGAGCGCTACCCCCGCATTAGAGAAACAAAGCCATCACGGTCTTCTCACAGGTCCTGTCCTCATCCCAAGACACAAATGCATCCCTTTTGAAGCCTTCCAGACAAAATCAATAGCCGGAGACCGCGGAAGGCAGGAGCGCCGGCTCTCGCTCTCCTCCTCCCCACACCTGAGTCATTAAAATCACCCCATGCTGCAATCAGCTAGCAAAGTCATCGCGGTACATCTGGCCGCCGCAGACGTTATCAGCGATGCAGCCGCACATCCGCTGCTAATTGCACATTTGGTAGGCCTCCAAAACGGCCGGAGATGTTTGATAAAGTGACCCTTTATGATGAAATATGGCGCAGTAGTTATGGAACGCCCTCGCCGCACTGCAGACTATCAAACCGCATTCGGGATTGAAGCTCTTTGAAGTAATTAATTGGAAAGAGGCAGGGCTGGAAATTAACAAGGGCTCGGGGCAAAAATAATTATAAAACAAAAAGTGGGGCCAAAAAGATATATGCTGTAGTAATGAATTCCTCGGCTGCTTTCTTTGTTGTTGTTTGGTTTTACATTCATATTCTATTCTATCCCTAATTATAAATAAATGTTGAAATCAAAGGGCTATTTTGGCCTTTTATAAAAATTTATAATAAATGAATGATAGAGCATCAGAAACTAATTTACTAACAGAAAGATAGATAGATAGATAGATAGATAGATAGATAGATAGATAGATAGATAGATAGATAGATAGATAGATAGATAGATAGATAGATAGAAAAGTAGATACTTTTTAGATGGACAGAATGACAGTTTGTTCAGACAAAAAGGCTGCATAGACAGACAGACAGATAGATAGATAGATAGATAGATAGATAGATAGACAGACAGACAGACAGAGACAGACAGACAGACAGACAGACAGATAGATAGATAGATAGATAAATAGATAGATAGACAGACAGATAGACAGATAGATAGAGAGACAGATAGACAGATAGATAGATAGATAGATAGATAGATAGATAGATAGATAGATAGATAGATAGATAGATAGATAGATAGATAGATAGATAGATAGATAGACAGACAGATTTTGACAGACAGGTAGATACATTATTCAGACAGACAGATTGATACTTATTTTAGATGGACAGAGAGATGGATATACACAGGCAAAAATTTTATACAGACAGACAGACAGACAGTTTGTTCAGACAGATTCCGACAAACGGGTAGATACATTTTTTCAGACAGACACTTTTTTCAAGCGGATTGATAATTTTCAGACAGACAGACACTTTTTCAGATGGATGGACAGACAGACAGCTTGTTCAGACAAAAAGACTAATAGACAGAGAGACAGATAAACAGATACAATAGACAGACAGAATGACAGACAGACAGGTATATACTTTTAGACGGACAGACAGTTTGTTCAGACAGACAGACATAGATGGATAAATACACAGGTAAAAAGTTTATTCAGACAGACAGGTTGATACATTTTTCAGACAGAAAGATAACGGACAGACGGACGGACGGATAGATAGATGTTATTCAGATAGACATGTATGTTATTCACAGACAGGTAGATACTTTTTCAGACGGACAAACAGACAGACACATGTAGACATTTTACTCATATAGACAGGTAGATACTTCTTTTAGATAGACAGTTTGTTCCGACAGAAAAGACAGATAGATGGATAAACAGGTTTATTCAGACAGACAGGTTGATACTTTTTCAGAAGGACAAACAGACAGACACTTTTCAGACAGGCAGGTAGATATGTTATTCAGACAGACAGGCAGATCATTTTTTTAGACATCCACTTTTCAGACGGAAAGAGAATTTTCAAACAGACAGGTAGATACTTTTTCAGACAGACAGACACTTTTTTCAGACAGACAGACAGACACTTTTTTCAGACAGACAGACACTTTTTTTCAGACGGACAGACATGTAGATGCTTCTTTTAGACAGACAGCCAGTTTGTTCAGACAGAAAAGACAGACATACATGGATATATACAAACACAGGTAAACATTTTATACAGACAGACAGGTTGATACTTTTTCAGAAGGACAAACAGATAGACACTTTTCAGACAGACAGGCAGATAATTTTTTTAGACATCCACTTTTCAGACGGAAAGAGAATTTTCAAACAGACAGGTAGATACTTTTTCAGACAGACAGACAGACAGACACTTTTTTCAGACAGACATACCCTTTTTTCAGACAGACAGACCCTTTTTTCAGACGGACAGACATGTAGATGCTTCTTTTAGACAGACAGCCAGTTTGTTCAGACAGAAAAGACAGACATACATGGATATATACAAACACAGGTAAACATTTTATTCAGACAGACAGGTAGATACTTTATTCAGTCACCTTTTTTCAGACAGAAAGATAGATACTTTTCAGATGGACAGCAGGTAGATATGTTATTCAGACTGACAAACTGATAGACACTTTTTTTAGACGGTCAGACATGTATATACTTTTTTCAGTTTGTTCAGACAGAAAAGATGCAGACAGACAGACAGATAAACAGATACGATAGACAGATGGATACTTCTTTTAAATGGACAGTTTGTTCAAACAGAAAAGACACATAGACAGAGATTGATCAGATAGACAGATGGATATATAATCAGGTGGATAAATTATTCAGACAGACAGGTAGATACGGATTTTAGACAAACACATTCATACTCTTAGACAGACAGGTAAATAACTTTTTCAGATATAAAAGATGTATAGATAGATGCACAGAACAATGGATAGACAGATATTTTCAGACGGGTAGATACTCTTTTCAGACAGAGAGGACAATCATACCCTTCACAGGTGTAGTGCACACGAACAGCATGTGTTCCTCTGGTGTCTGTCTGAGCGTCTCTTTAACGCGTGTCAGCGCTGAGCTCAGATATTCTGCTAAAAACACCCTGATGTTTGAGATGTGGACAGCGGCCGCTGTGAGCTGACAGCGATGAGAGAGACGGAGACAGGTGGTGTGGCGTACCTGAGCACCGAACACCCAAACAGATGGTGCTGTTAGCGCTTGAGCAGCGTCTCTAGAATGAAGAGATAATTACAACCGTGAGAAACACTTCACACACTTAAGACCAAACCTGGGTATAAATATGCCAAATGACACACTCTAGAAGACCAGCTCCTTTATTTCATACAGACACTACAGACACAAATCTGATTTTGACAATGTATAAATATTTTAAGACAGACTGTTCAGTGAAGATATGTTTCTGTCAAAGTGACAAGTCCAAGTGATTTCAACTTTATTTAAAAAAAAAAAGGTTCCCAGTGAAAAAAACATTGCCCATAATCCTGTAGAGAGATCCACCAATCAGAGTTGTTCAATGACTCAAGCGACCCACATGATGCACTACGACTGACAGAAAGATACTTTCAAACCATCAGACAGACAGAGTTTTTCAGACAGATACCTTTTTCAGATGGACAATCAGACAGACACTTTATTCAGACAGACATCTAGGCACAGATGCTTTTTTCAAACAAATGGAATGAACTGACAGACAGATGGATACTTTTTTAGACAGTTAGACAAACAGTCAGACGAATGGATGGACAGATAGACAGGTACTTTTTTTTAGACGAATGATAGACAGACAGACCGGTACCTTTTAAACAAATGATAGACACACAGGTACTTTTTTTAGATGACAGACAGACAGACAGGTACTTTTTAAACAAATAAAAGACTGACAGACAGACAGACAGGTACTTTTTTAGGCAATTGATAGACAGACAGGTACTTTTTTAGATGAATGGATAGACAGACAAACAGGCAGACAGGTATTTTTTTAGACGACTGATAGACAGACAGACAGACAGACAGGTACTTTTTTAGACAAAAGGATAAACAGACAGACAGACCGGTACTTTTTAAACAAATGATAGACAGACAGGTACATTAAAAAAAATAATAGACAGACAGACAGACAGGTACTTTTTTTGACGATTGATGGACACAAATACTTTTTTAGATGAATGGATAGACAGACAGACAGGTACTTTTTTAGATGACTGATAGACAGACAGACAGGAACTTTTTTTAGATGACTGATAGACAGACAGACAGGTGCTTTTTTAGACGAATGGACAGACAGACAGGTACTTTTTTTAGACGACTGATAGACAGACAGATACTTTATAGATGAATGGATAGACAGACAGACAGACAGGTAGACAGACAGACAGGTGCTTTTTTTAGATGACTGATAGACAGACAGACAGGTACTTTTTTAGATGACTGATAGACAGACAGATACTTTTTAGATGAATGGATAGACAGACAGACAGGTGCTTTTTTAGACGAATGGACAGACAGACAGGTACTTTTTTTAGACGACTGATAGACAGACAGATACTTTTTAGATGAATGGATAGACAGACAGACAGACAGGTACTTTTTTAGACGACTGATAGACAGACAGACAGGTACTTTTTTAGATGACTGATAGACAGACAGACAGACAGGTGCTTTTTTAGACGAATGGACAGACAGACAGGTACTTTTTTTAGATGACTGATAGACAGACAGATACTTTTTAGATGAATGGATAGACAGACAGACAGACAGGTACTTTTTTAGATGACTGATAGACAGACAGACAGGAAGGTGCTTTTTTAGACGAATGGACAGACAGACAGGAACTTTTTTTAGATGACTGATAGACAGACAGACAGGTGCTTTTATAGACGAATGGACAGACAGACAGGTACTTTTTTTAGACAACTGATAGACAGACAGATACTTTTTAGATGAATGGATAGACAGACAGACAGACAGGTAGACAGACAGACAGGTGCTTTTTTTAGACGACTGATAGACAGACAGACAGGTACTTTTTTAGATGACTGATAGACAGACAGACAGGTGCTTTTTTAGACGAATGGACAGACAGACAGGTACTTTTTTTAGACGACTGATAGACAGACAGATACTTTTTAGATGAATGTATAGACAGACAGACAGGTAGACAGACAGACAGGTGCTTTTTTTAGATGACTGATAGACAGACAGACAGGTACTTTTTTAGACGACTGATAGACAGACAGACAGACAGGTACTTTTTTAGATGACTGATAGACAGACAGATACTTTTTAGATGAATGGATAGATAGACAGACAGACAGGTAGACAGAGAGACAGGTGCTTTTTTTAGACGACTGATAGACAGACAGACAGGTACTTTTTTAGACAAATGATAGACAGGTACTTTTTTTGGACAAATGGATAAGCAGACAAACACTTTTTTTATGGATTGATAGACAGACAGATACTTTTTTAAGATTAACAGACATACTTTTTCAGATACTTTTTCAGACAAACAGCCAGATGCTGTTTTTACACTTTTTCAGACTTATTTCACTAAAGGATAGAAAGACAGATACTTTTTTCCTCCAGACAAATTGATAGATCGATACTTTCCAGACAGACACACGTTTTCAGACGAACAGGCACAACAAAACGCTTTCATTAGGGTTTCAAAACAGATCTGCTGAATTGAAAACATCCTGTAACCTGCTTGGACCTTTTTATTTCGTTAAATGCATAATCAAAATGTAAAAACTTGCTTACAAATGTCTTTGCCTTTCGGTTGACATCACTAGTCCCTCTTACTTTTCAGTTCATCTATCGTCCACTTTTCACCACCCAATCAACTACTGATAGGACAAATAAAAATCCTGATTCATATGAAAATGATCAGATCTCCGTATAGTCAAACATGCGTTGCGGGCGGCGCTTCACGCTGGCGTGATTTTCAAACTGTCAGTTGGCGAAAAACTTTCTTGATGGAAAACAGCAGTAATGAACTTGGAATTCTATCTTTGGCATGAAATGGGATTGGGGTCGGAAATATGAGCGAGGGGTTTAATCTTCTCACTCTCTGATGGATGTGAGCTCGCAAGTGAATAAAGCCGCCAACAGACAGAGATCGGAGAAGAGCTTAGTCAGATATTGGGTGTTAGATGTTTCCAGAACCCTGTTTGCGGCGATGAGCCGGGGAAATGTTTGCCGGCCTCAGCTTTTCTTCCAGCGGTGTAACAACTGAAGAGGAACAACAACCCAGAACAAAAAACCACAGGAGCCATTACTGAAGCGCAACAGAGCCGCCTTCGACAAGATGGGATTTCTTATTGCTTCGGCTGACTTTTGGAGACACTTCGGCACACAAACAATAAATAGACAGTTGGTTTTGAAAGGCCTTTCGGGATAGTTTAAGCTCACTGTTGCAGACTACTGAGCTTATAAGAAGGACTGTATACTAATACTTTACTGACTGCCAGTACATTGCCTTAAGGTTTGATCTGAACGTTTTTACTTGACGTATTTCTGACGTTTTGGAAAATGAAGACATCTTACATTTGACAATTTTTTTAATGGTAATTAAGCACCAATTTCCCTAGAGTTTCATAAAGGTAATTCAAAAAATTCATTAAAACCATAATATTTAATACATATATATATGTATTAATGTGTATATATATACACGATGCATTAAGAGTCGGGGGGTGAAAACTTTTGAATTTGAAGATCAAGGTATGTTGTATTTAATTTGTCTTCCGGGAAACATGCAAGTATCTTCTGTTGCTTCTGGAGGGCAGTACTAAATGAAAAAAAATGTATATTTAAACAAAATAAGAAAAACTGGGACATCTTCATCCTGTTCAAAAGTGTTCACCCCCCCGACTCTTAATGCATCGTGTTTCCTTCTGGAGCATCAGGGAATGTTTGAACCTTTTTTAATAGTTGAGTTTGAGTCCATCAATTGTCTTCAGTGTGAAAAGATGAATCTCAAAATCATACAGTCACTGCAGGAAAGGGTTCAAATATGCAAAAAATCCTTGAGAACTGAAGAATCTGCAGGACCTGGAGGATTTTTCTGAAGAACAGAGCTCAGTTTAACTGCTCAGAACAAACAAGAGACTCATGAACAACCATCACAAAACAAAAAAAACAGTCATAGATCATCCAGGTAACCACACACAGTATTGAGAATCAAGGGTTCACAAACTTTTGAATTGGGTCATTTTAATAAATTCAGCTATTTTTTTGTCTTGTGAACTAAATGTAAACATCTTTTATGTAAAATATCTTACTCAGGACAGTACTAAATNCAAATATGCAAAAAATCCTTGAGAACTGAAGAATCTGCAGGACCTGGAGGATTTTTCTGAAGAACAGAGTTCAGTTTAACTGCTCAGAACAAACAAGAGACTCATGAACAACCATCACAAAACAAAAAAAACAGTCGTGGATCATCAGGGAACAACACACAGTATTAAGAATCAAGGGTTCACAAACTTTTGAATTGGGTCATTTTAATAAATTCAGCTATTGTTTTGTCTTGTGAACTAAGTGTAAACATCTTTTATGTAAAATATCTTACTCAGGACAGTACTAAATAAAAAAATAACATGCATTTTGTATGATCTCTCTTATTTTATTAAAATTATTCGCATTTCCACAGATTCTGCAAGTGGTTCACATACTTTTTCTTGCAACTGTATATACAGTATATATATTGTAAATATTTATATATTGTATATGTAAAATGAATAAATTATGAAAATGATAAATTGTGTTATGGTTGTTTGTTCTTTTTTGAAGTTTTGAAGATTTTTACAGTAGTTTGCAGAGTTTGTATGAACTGCTGGAGTTGGTCTACTTTTATTCACATTCACAGTCACTTGTCCACTTACTGTCACAAAACCCAGAGGACAGTCCATCCACAGACCGAGGGATTCTGGCATCCATCAAAACCTGATGAAACCAACAAGACCCAAAACCAGGCGAAACCTGAACATCAGTACATTCGATCACTCTCACAGTTTCTCAGAGGTTTCTCTTAAAAGCTCACAAGACAATGTCCGAGAACTATTTTACTTGCACAACTTACTTGTGTTGCATTTCCATCAGGAAAAAAAGTGTGGGAAAAAAAAAATCTGCCATTTTATGATGGAATGGATTGTGGAAAAAGTTAGTTTTGGAAGAATTTGTTCATATCTCTGGCACTGTGAACAAAAGCACAGTTTGAGAGATCGCTGATCTTATTTGAGCGGTTTGAATATTGTCATGTGTTTGTCATGTTCTCTCAGATTGTTTGACTGCGTTTTTGGAGGTTGTGATGGTGCGGCGCTGAACGGTGGTCCGGTTTCCCTGCACCTCCAGCCCAGCGGCACCATGTCAAATCCATAAATAAAACTCGTGGCAATAAAGCAGCGGGGAAGTGATCCCTGCGGGCATCCTTTACCCTCGATGAGACACGTCTGGCCGCTCCATCCATTCATTATAGATGTGACCTGCATCACTGGCACAGCTCATACTGCGAAATACTCACCTGCTGCTCCTCTACTGGAAAACAGTGGGAACGAGACAGGCGAATGTCACAAAACAAACTGTATTATTACATTATAATGTCAAATGTGCTTTTGTATAAGGCTCATTCTACAGAACTGGTTCAAAGTGAAACGTCTTGAAAAAAAGTGGCTTTTTACATAAATTTTGTATGTATGCAAATTGTATAATATTCAAGGTACATATTTCCAGTAATTGTGCAGTTAATTCTCATATTGTATTTTTCCTCTTCCCAAATTTGTCATTACCGAAACACAATGATAAATAATTTCATAAGAAGGGTTACATTGTACCTTGTAAATATATATTTTTTGCCATTTTTAAAAATATTTTCACAGGTAAATCAATAACAATTACAATTTTAACAATATTTCAAGTGTAATTTATGAGATTTGTTGTATTTTGAATCCAATCTTTCTTTGTAAAAGTCATAAAGTTTATCAAACTGATTTCAAAGTTAAGGATTCATTAGTTTGAACCAAACACTATAATAACATCTTAGTTGATCATTCAATATACTTTATTTTTGACAAAACACCCCATGTTTCGGTCGTGACTGCACACTTTCGGTAGTGACAGTAATGTGTTTTTAGTGAACACATCACATTACACAATTTAACTTGCATACTAAAACACTAATGGATTTGCATAATAAAATGTACTAAAATTCTAATGAAGCCTAACTATTAAAATTTTGTTTATTTTCCCCAAATAAACGATTATGTGTTCCCTTTTGTCACTACCAAAACAATGATATCACTACCGAAACGTGGTGAAGTTTCGGTAGTGACAATTTTAGACACTTTTGAGCCGCTCAAAGATGCTGATCAGCACATGGTTATCTAGAACAGTTCTGAACAGTTGTACACAGAAAAACTCAATTTTATGGAATAACACCCAAAAAAGGTGTTCGGTAGTGACGTTCCTTAAAGTTACACACAGATTTTCAGACTTTTGAACACATTTAACTCAGAATGACGGATCTATCTACTATGAAAGAGAGGCTGTGAGAGGGAGGGACACAGGAATATTTCCTGATCAGAAATGTAGAAGTGTGTTAAAATCAGTCTCAGACAATGGACTAAAACATACACTGTTTCGGTAGTGACATGAAAATGTGGGACACATTTTTTTACATAAAGTTTCATGATTTAAAAATAAACCCTTTTTTTTACTTCACTTTTCATAAATCAAAAATATATTTTAAAGAACAACAATGTTCCACAAGTTGAAATTTAGGGGTTAGGGTTTGGGACAGACACCTCCCAAATGAAAGTACGCAATAAATGATGATTATATATTAAGCTTACTGATTTTTTAAATACTATTGTGAGATTTAATAAAAAATAGAAGGATCTTAGTAAATGTGTATAATTTGAATACTTAAATGCTTTTTAAATGGGGCAGCAGTTTGCACCAATTCTGTAGAATGGCCCATATATTATATATATTATATATATATAAATTAAGCAGGTTTTCAGCCCATCTCACCCAGTCCCAACAATAGGAGCCGTCAGTGGGCGAGTGACTGTATTTTAGTCTCGGCGTGTCACACCGGTTGGCCGGACTCCACCGTGTGAATGCATGGATCTACAGGAAGGTGTTGAGACAGCAGCTGACAGAGTGACTAATGCTGCGGGGTTAGAGAAAGCAGCCGCAGCCAGACACATTGTTCCCTCATCTTCATCATCCTCCTCCTCCTGCAAGTGCACTCATATTTATAGACTCCCAGCAGCACTTGTTCCATCGTGTGGTGTAATGCAAGCGAGTCAAAAGCACTAAACCAGAACCTGGGCAGATATTGGAGTGAATGATGCTTTTTCCAAGACAGGACATAGGAAAAAGTGAGAACAGAAGAAGTGAACACATTCGTGTTAAGACAGAGATATTTAGTAAACATCAGGATTAAGAAAAAATTATTTCAGTGAATCAGTTCAAATGGTCAGATTCTGTGAATTGATCAATTGTTTCAGTTAATCAATGAGTCAAATTAGTGAATTGGTGAGTCGATTCAGTGAATCAGTGAGCCAACTGAGAGAATCAATGAATCGATTTAGTGACTCAATGAGTAGGGTTGCATCTGAAATCTCATCCTTCCCTATTATATAGTAGGCAAAAAACAGTATGTGACAAAAGTAGTATGTTTGAACTCACAGTACTCATAATAAAGTGGGCAAAAAGAACCCGGATGACCTACGACTTCCAGCGAGATTCAGAAGTGTGCATATGATGGTAGATGTTTTGGGTTGGGGATGCTGAATGGGCGGTGGGGGGCTGGGTAAATAAACAGTATATAAAGAAATAATATATAAAACACGTCAATGCCACAAAGCATAAACAATCCCCAAGAATGCTCTTTAAATAGATGAAACGTACAGTACAGAATGTTGTGTAGTGATACTTGCAATCGTTATGCAACAAGGAATGTTATTTGTAATATGCTGTTTCAAAAAAGGGCTATTGAGGTATTTTTAAATGAGCCACATCAACATGGTGTCTTAATGAGTGAGTTATTGAATCATTCATTCAAATCAATTCGTTCAGAAACGTTGATTCTTTCAGGAACGAAACATTGCTCAGATGTGCGCAACAGTTCTGGCGTGGCTTTGTTTGGAACTATTTTCGCTGAAGGAGCAGAAACAGACAATATGTGTCTAAAATGGAAGTTACTTAATTTAAACGTCTTGTTTATTTAAATATTTGTGTTTGCATGTTTGTTAATTTTGATGCCATTATTTGTGAACATTTGTAAATGGCGCTGGTTAGTCACGTGACAATGACAACGTGGCGAATGTAGTACGTCTGGATTACGTTCATACTGCACACATTCATACGTTTAGCAGCTGTGAATAACTTATTTAAAATAATTACCTAATACCGACGCAACCTAGATTCAGTGAATCAATTAATCGATTCAGTGAGTCAACGAGTCAGTTCAGTGAATCAATTGTCAATCGATTCAACTCTGATTCAATTATTAATTTATATCAGCACTATTAAATGTTCATGGAAATATTCAGTATAGCATTTTAGTTTAAAGCAAATGTTTATAAATAATATTTCTATAAATGAGTTCATAAACTTTCACCTAGATTTTGACTGCACTTTACTTTGGAAATGATGGTTCCTCTGAATGCAAAACAAGTCATTAACATTGAGAAAATTCTCAAATATTGTCTTAAGGCTGAAACATTAATATTTTCCAATAATATTCAACGCAACTGAAGTTTTTCCATGGATTGATAGATTTCAAGTCACACAATGCACAATATAAATAAACAGTCTAATAGTGAGTCTGAAAGCCTGTGAGCTCAATGCTAACGATAGTCGGATGAAACAGTGAAACGCTAATTGCTATGGAGGACCGATCAGGCTGTAATGAGGATAATCCAGAAAATATTTAGTTCCACACGTTAAACCCATAACAGCCCCTACTTGCTGATGGAGTGATTCGTGTAGGATGTGATTTCTGTAATGCGTACTGGCCGGGGATTTGCCGCTGTAGATTAGCTCAGAGCGCACTGCACTTCAGTGGTGGTGCGCGAGTCAGGCCGCCTTCTCAAACGCTGCCAATACGCACATTAAGACCTTAATAAGTGTTTAACGCCTTTGCATGAGGGCAGCATCAGCAAATAATGACTTTCTGCAGCACGTCTTGTTTTCCACATGTTCAATACGTGATGCGAGATATCTAAAGATGTATGGACAGCAATAGCATGGTTGCTATGGAAGCAGCATGTGGTTTTGAGGTATTTCTGTGAAATACATTTTTTAGCATAAACACATATTGGACAAATCATTCAGCATACTGTAGCATGTTTTTGCTTCAGGTTTGAACAAACCCCTAACAGTAAGAATTAAAGCTCAGTGAGAGCATCATCCTGCAGCGTTTGAATGACTTCTCAAATCATATGTCTTTAAGCAACTTCATGCTAAAATATCTCTCAAAACACTCTCGCAACCAGCAATGTGCTAAAAACAGTTCAAACTAGTGCTGCACGATTCTGGATAAATTGAAAATCACAGTTTTTCTTGTTCCAAACAGATCATGATTCTCTCACAATTCTGAACAGAACAAAATACCATGCAATTTACTAGAGATTGACAAAATGTTAATTGCTGAAACATTTAATTAATCTGAATGAATTATAAAAAATAAAAAAAAACAGTTTGAATGAATTATTCAATGACTCACTCATAAATACTTCACTTGCTTCATTACTGGATGAATCAGTGTTTTGAATGAATCTCTTGAATGAATGATTCAATGACTCACTCAAATACTTCACTTGCTTCATTACTGGATGAATCAGTGTTTTGAATGAATCTCTTGAATGAATGATTCAATGACTCACTCATAAATACTTCACTTGCTTCATTACTGGATGAATCAGTGTTTTTGAACGAAATTCTTGAATGAATGATTCAATGACTCACTCATAAATACTTCACTTGCTTCATTACTGGATGAATCAGTGTTTTGAATGAATCTCTTGAATGAATGATTCAATGACTCATTCATAAATACTTCACCTTCTTCATTACTGGATGAATCAGCGTTTTGAATGAATCTCTTGAATGAATGATTCAATGACTCACTCATAAATACTTCACTTGCTTCATTACTGGATGAATCAGTGTTTTTGAACGAAATTCTTAAATGAATGATTCAATGACTCACTCATAAATACTTCACTTGCTTCATTACTGGATGAATCAGTGTTTTGAATGAATCTCTTGAATGAATGATTCAATGACTCACTCAAATACTTCAATTGCTTCATTACTGGATGAATCAGCATTTTGAATGAATCTCTTGAATGAATGATTCAATGACTCACTCATAAATACTTCACTTGCTTCATTACTGGATGAATCAGCGTTTTTTGAATGAAATTCTTGAATGAATGATTCAATGACACTCATAAATACTTCATTTGCTTCATTATTGGATGAATCAGCGTTTTGAATGAAACTCTTGAATGAATGATTCAATGACTCACTCATAAATACTTCACTTGCTTCATTACTGGATGAATCAGCGTTTTGAATGAACCTCTTGAATGAATGATTCAATGACTCACTCATTAATACTTCACTTGCTTCATTACTGGATGAATCAGCATTTTGAATGAAACTCTTGAATGAATGATTCACTGACTCACTCATAATCATTGTCATTTAGGAATGAGATTTTGTGGGTGTTTGAATCAAGATCGCGATCTTTTAACAATTAATCGTGCAGCTCTAGTTTCAAACAACTCAGCAGTATAGCAATGTGCTACAAACCATCCCAAAACACAACAATCTAATAGCAATGAGCAAACAACAACAAAAAACAATGCGCTAAAAATCTGTCCAAAAACTTTAACCACATAACAATGTGCTAAAACCAATTAAATACCCTCACTATCGCACAGTTAAATTCAACTCAAAACTCAATTTATTCGAAACGCTCTCACAACCATGCAGCAATGCACTAAACACACTCAAAACAACCTAGCAACTGCATGGAAAAGCATAAATAAATGAAAACAAATAAAATAAAATATTCAATAATAAATCTAAATAAAAACAGCTAATAATCAATGACTAAAAATAAAAATGGATAAATAAAAATGGAATAAATTAAAATAAATATAAAAAATAAAACTAATAAATAAAATATCCAAAAATAAATACATTTTTAAAAATGTATTAAAATAAATAAAAATAATTAAATGTAAATATAATAAAAATATCAAAAAACATGATTCAATGAGTGAAATAATATAAAAAAGCAAAATGTTCATAAATTTAATGGCAAAACAGTTCAAGTTTGGGCTAATAGTCTAAAGTAACTTTTTTTCTGGGCTTCATGTACTTTTTATTCTCAAAATGACATGGAATTCGAGTACATACTAAAACAACTCTAAAAGTGCTTTATATTTCAAGAGTTGCACCAAACTTTACCTGAGATCCACTTTAATTGTTGCTCTGACTGAACAACCAAACGAATCTCAATGGAGCGCAGACATATGAGCTGGATCCAAGCTGCAAAAATAAGAAAACTAATCAATTATTGCCACGGCGGTGTCATTATTCTCCAGTCAAAACAAATCAAAAAGGTTCCTCTGATAAATAATGATTATTTTTCTTTGAAAGCAACATTGTGAAATGACAAGCGAAAACAAAAAAAGATCCCGAGTCAGAGATGAAAGTCAGGGGAAAGTCTCATGAGCGCACCGACGATGATGAGGGCGGCTTTGATCACCCGTCGATGAATTTGGAGAGTTTCGACACAAATCCAGTGGCGCTCGGCGAGTGAGGGTGAACTGACAGAACCCGGCTCGTCATCGGGCTCCGGGATGGGAAAACAGCCTTGATTTCCGCCAAAGCACCTCTCCCAGAGGTTTAGCTTAACCCGTCTGCAACCTCAAAGCCAACCGATGTGTCATCTTACATCACAGGCCTCGTCTCCAGAGTCATTTTATAAAACGGACGCATTTTCGGTTCCAGAGGATTTATTCGGTACGTTTCCGAAGAGTGTGTGCCATTTCAAGCTGAAGAGAAAAACATTAGTAAGGCTCTGTCCTGCTCCCATTAGCATTCAAGAGTCAACAAACAGGAACTGTAGAAAAAAATATAAACATAATAACTTTTCAGTCTAATTCATTTGACGGGGTGGATGTTATGCTTGACGGATTTTGCTAAGCATGAAAAAGCAACAAATTATGAATGCTAAATGAGAGCAGACTTGCCAACTTCTGAACCAAGACTCACAGACAGATAAATATTTCATTTGAATTAAAATTGTTTTTTATAAAGGTCAACCAATACACATTGTATGTCAATATCTATTTTAAATGGATATACATGTTGCAATAAAATAGCATTTTTGTGTTTACTGCACTCAAAGTTGTACACATAACTGCTTCTGTCTTACAACGACTCTCCAACTTTGACCATTTTTTTTTGCCATTGCAATCATCCACGTCAATCAATCCAACACCTCAAATGTATGGCAACATGCTAAAAAACACTATGAACACCCTCACAACCACAACGAAATGAGATAAAAACAATTCAAACACCTCAGCAGTACAACAGTATGCTAAAAACCAACTCTAAACCTCCAAACACCCAAAACACATTCACAACCATGCAGCAATTCAAGCAAACTCAGTCCAAATACCTTAACCACAATAGCAATGTGCTAAAACCACAGGAGCAACTTAGCAGCATGTATAAAAATCTCCTAAAGACACATTAAACCCTTTTGGATGAATTGAGAATCACAATTTTTTAGTTTCAAACAGAGATCCCGATTCTCCTACGATTCTGAACATACAACGAAACAAAATAACATGTAATTTACATGTTAATAAATGTTCAATGTGAAGGAATTGTTGTTTTTTAAAAATCGGTTTGAATTAATGATTCAATAACTCACTCATAAATACTTCATTTGTTTTATTACTAGATAAATCAGCGTTTTGAACAAATCTCTTGAATGAATGATTCAATGACTCACTCATAAATACTTCACTTGTTTCATTACTAGATGAATCAGCATCTTTGAACGAAACTCTTGAGTGAATGATTCAATGACTCACTCAAAAATACTTCATTTGTTTTATTACTAGATGAATCTGCATCTCTGAACTGATCTCCTAAGTGAATTATTCAATGACTCCCATAGAATGACTTAACTTGTTTCATTACTGGATAAATCAGCGTTTTTGAACAAATCTCTTGAATAAAGTTTTAATGACAAATACCTTTTTTAAAAGTCACTTGTCGCCACCTACTGGTGTAACAACATGATTGATCAAATCGTTATTTGAAGCATCAAGTTACTTTCAAAAGGTGATTTGCTCTATTTTGATCGCTTTTGTAGACATCAGACCAACAACTTTCCACCCTACTGACCTAATGCATAAACATTATGGGGGAAGCGCTCTAGCCAGATGGGATTTATACTTTTAGTACTTAGTACTGTTTTTATCTGTCTTGGAGCTAAACAGCCATTTCAATTGTGTGTTCAGCTACTCATGAGTGTTATACTGTCATGTTTAAAGCCAGTTCAGCTCAGTAAATGAATAACGAGTTGGCAGATTATGTCTTGGCTCACTCATGTTACTCAAAATCGCTGGTCCACAAGCGAGCAGCTGAATGGAGCCCATTGATTGGCTCATGTTTACCGGCGCATCATTAACGTAAGGCACGGGTGATGAGTCGGTCATTGACGGAATTAACTGGAGTGTTTTCCTATTGTTGAGTGTGACCGAGCGGCCTACGCCGTCTACACACAAGGACTTGCTTTCAAGAGCACTACTTCTTTGTACACTCTCAATCAATTCCAGGAATAAATCGGCAAGGAAAGGCACAATGGGGGCCCACGCTCTCGCAGGAGGAAGATAAAACCCATTCAGCAGAGAAATACTGAGAAAAATCCACGTAAAGACAAGTGAAACAGCAGAAAGTGTAGTCATTTGTTCTCAGCACTGACGTTACTGTAAACTCATGCTGATTTAACTCAACAACAGGATTACATCATTGGTTGTGCGTCTCATAACCAATCATAATGTGGCAACTTTGAATATGCAGACGTATGACTTATATATGCAGTATATAATGAGTGGTTTCTACACTCTAAAAAATGCTGGGTTAAAAACAACCCAAGTTGGGTTGAAAATGGACAAACCCAGCGATTGGGTTGTTTTAACCCAGCGGCTGGGTTAAATGTTTGCCCAACCTGCTGGGTAGTTTTATTTAACCCAAATATTGTTTAAAAATTACTGTATTTCTTGCTTAAAATGAACCCAAAATATGTTGGAAATTAACATTTATTAATATGTTTAATAAACAAACATTTATTAATACTTTTTTTGAATAATATTTAAACAATAAACATTTATTAAATTGCTTATTAATAAATGCTCATCTTTTTGATTATTATTGTTGCCTCTAGTAATTATGAGTCTGATTTTTAATTTCCAACCTATTTTGGGTTCATTTTAAGCCAGACATATAGTAATTTGTAAACAATTGTTGGGTTAAATAAAACTACCCAGCAGGTTGGGCAAACATTTAACCCAACTGCTGGGTCAAAACAACCCAATCGCTGGGTTACCCAACTTGGGTTGTTTTTAACCCAGCATTTTTTAGAGTGTAGAAATGCATTGCATTTTGGTTGCAGATAGGTTGTCAAAACCATCACAATGTCCCAATGAGCCAGATAAATACCAGCTTGGATACCAGCTAAACCAGCTTAAACCAGGTTTTCCCCCAATAGAAGACATGAACAAAACCTTCCACAAGTGTTGCATGGTTGTTAGTATTGTATAAAAATGTAAAATTATTTTAAATTTGGGGTAGTTTTTAGAAATGTCCTAGAACGTTTCTACAACGCTGTACCGCAACATTCATTGCATTTTAGTTGTAGGTAGGTTGTCAAAATGATCATAATGGCGCCAGTAAGCCAGATAAATTACAGCTAGACCAGCTTAAACCAGCAAAGACCATCAAACCACATTAGATTTGTTTCATTTTTTTTCCCCAGCAGGGCAGCCTAAACAAATTATTCCACAAACGTGGTCATGTTACTGTATTTTCAAAAAAATACGTTTTATATTAAAAAAAGTCCCTACTTTTAAAGATTTTCACGTTTCCAAATTCATTACACGTAATGTGCTTCAAACTGAAGACAGATGTCCCATCAGCTCATACAGCCCTATTTACCTTCCCATACCCGCCTGTCATGCAGCTAGAGTCTCTAAAAACAACATAGAGGAGAAACTAGCGCGAGAAATTGAAGGGAAGAAGTGGCTGAAGAGTGTCAAGAACATTTCAGGCACGTTTTTGTGAGATTCTCTCAAGTGTCTTAACAGTTTTAACAGCAACTTCTGCTCAGGAGTTAGCGGTTTATTAATAGACCGAAGAACTGCATTATGGGTAAAGGCAGCCAAGTCACATATGACAGGTTAATTGACTGTGAGATGATGTTAATAAGGTTTTCCTGCTAGCATTAAGGTGGAGGAGTCTTGAGGTGTGATTATGGAACGGGAGACAGAGTGAGAGTTGTGCCAATAATAACCAGAAGATAATCCAGGGTCAGGAAGCCAATACTCGCTCAGGCGTAGCGCGCGGAAGCCACCCAAAAGCGCAGAGCTAAGACTCGCGCTAATTTATTACATGTCAAAGAGACAAAGCTTAAAAGAGGAGAAATATTAAAACCAGACACAAAACGGCGAGGAGGTCAATTGAAAGCCTCGAATGTGAGCTCGAGCTAAAATATGAAAAGAAACGCTAATGTAAAAGTTTGCTCAGGCAATGTCAAACTCTGAATTCACATGGTTAAGTTCAGATTAGCATACTACTCTTATGATTTCTGCCATATGAAGAGAGGACAGAAATGTTCTAATATATATCAAAACCGTATTTGCCTAATAAATAAGCACATATACACAAAAGCATGCAATGTAATTAAAAGGATATCGATCTCATGATGTTAGCTTATGTGTCTGTATGCTAGTGGACAGTATTTGTAAAAGAAATGCACGTGTTTTCATTATTTTCCAATATTGAGTGTTTACACCCCAAAATGTAACTTGTGAATTAGCAAACTAGTCATTTTAGTCGTTAGCTTATGTTTCTGTATGTTATTTCTAAAGGAAACACACATTAACTAAGAAACTAGTCATTCTAACCATTAGTCTGTTTCTGTATGCTGTTTCTAAAGTAAGTTATGTTTCTGTATGCTAAACGACTGTATTTCTATACTGTGAACTGGCCAACTAACCATTTTAAATCATTAGCTTATGTTTCTGTATATTATTTCTAAAGGAAACACGCATTAAAGGATTGGTTCACTTTTAAATAAACTTTTCCTGATAATTTACTCACCCCCATGTCATCCAAGATGTCCATGTCTTTCTTTCTTCAGTCGAAAAGAAATTAAAGTTTTTGATGAAAACATTCCAGGATTTTTCTCCTTATAGTGGACTTGAATGGGCATCAAACAGTTGAAGGTCAAAATTAGTTTCACTGCAGCTTCAAATAGTTCTACACAATCCCAGATGAGAAATAAGGGTCTTATCTAGCGAAACCATCGCTCATTTTCTGAAAAAAATTAAAATTATATAAGTTTTAACCAGAAATGCTCATCTTGAACTAGCTCTCTTCTTCTTCTCTATTAGAATTCCAGCAGTGTAGACACTGCTAAGCGTATTACTGCCCTCCACAGGTCAAAGTTTTGAACTAATTTTTATATGCAATATGCTAGTTTATAACAATTAGTTCAAAACTTTGACCTGTGGAGGGCAGTAATACACTTAGCAGTTTCTACACTGCTGGAATTATAATAGAGAAGAAGAAGAGAGCTAGTTCAAGATGAGCATTTCTGGTTAAAACTTATATAATTTTAAACTTTTTTCAGAAAATGAGCGATGGTTTCGCTAGATAAGACCCTTATTTCTCATCTGGGATCGTGTAAAACAATTTGAAGCTGCAGTGAAACTAATTTTGACCTTCAACCATTTGGTGTCCATTGAAATTCACTATATGGAGAAAAATCCTGGAATGTTTTCATCAAAAACTGTAATTTCTTTTTGACTGAAGAAAGAAAGACATGGACATCTTGGATGACATGGGGGTGAGTAAATTATCAGGAAAAGTTTATTTAAAAGTGAACTAATCCTTTAACTAAGAAACTAGTCATTCTAACCATTAGTCTGTTTCTGTATGCTATTTCTAAAGTAAACACACTCGTAAACTAGCAAACTAGCCATTTTTGCCATTAGCTTATGTTTCTATATGCTAACTGAAAGTATAGAGGGTATGCACTGACGTCACTTTCCCGCCGGAACGCGCTACCCCAGCTGGACTGAGTGGCAAAACAACCTGCTGCATGACTGGATTTAATAGGGGAAACTGCGAAAACGCGAGTAAAACAAACGATTACACTAAAGGTTGGGCTCGAAAGTAATCATGTCAAAGAAACCTAATCCATGGATATTGACTTGCAGCCAGGAATCGTGTTTCCTGACATTTATATGTGCCTGATTTCGACGCCGGGGAAACACATAAAGCAAATCTGCTTATGAACGCTTTATATAACTACAATAAATGTAAGTCTAAATCGTCTAAATCTGAGTGATCACATATATCAATGTTATATATATATCGTCATATCGTCCAGCCCTAAAACTTGTATAGTTTTTGTCAGTGTTCATTTAAAAACACCCAATTATGCAGAATATGAGATGGTAAATATTTAATTGATGAGTTGTCAATATATATATAACAATAGGGTACGATTTTACCTCATAATCCAACTTTTTGACACAAAATAAAACTTCAAGTACACATTTCTATGCCGTACGTCCAGCTGTTTCTGTGAATTGCAGTGATCCATTTGCTTCTTTTTTCTGTAGCTTTCAGCAGTCTGTTAAAATATACCTCAGATCTTGTGTCAAAGCTGTTTGTACAGTCAATCACAAAGCTCTTTCCCGTTTTGGATGTGTTTTGTGTGTTTTGCGTGTGCATTCACGCTGAAAACCAATGCTGCCGCTCAGTCTTTTGCCACTCAGTGGGCGTGACCGCAGTCATAACGGTCGACGGTGACGTCACGTGCATACCCTCTATTTCTAAAGAAAACTGACTTGTAAACCAACAAACTAGCCATTTTAACCATGAACTTATGTTTCTGTGTGCTAACAGACAGTATTTGTAAAGGAAACACACTTGCAGTCTCATGCTACGCCATCAACCGTTGATTCCTACTAACACCGCAACAGTTCCCTCAAAGGTAAGTGACTCAGCTCCTCTGAGAAAACATTTAATTCACCCTCTTGAGTTTGACAAGCGCTCTGTTCTAATCTCCACAATAACGGCCGACTCGAAGGACGTGGCCACAATAGCGGGACGCTCACCGAAGGGATTACAGGGCGTTCAGTCGCCCGACAGTCATCGTACGGTCAATGAAGGCCTCCGCGGGGACGCTGCTGATAGCCTTCGACCCTCTGGATAGATTAGTACCTGTAGAGTTATTATTCCGTTATTCTGTCAATGAAATAGGTGTCGATCCTCATGCCCTAATCATCGGGTCCGCCGGACGACATGTGCGCTTTCATTTTCACAGTGATTAAAGATGTCAGCGGAAGCCGAGGTCACGGCAGAACATGAAGTGAAAACAAACGTGTTAAATGAACTCTTTAGGCAGTGATTTAACAGCATGTGACTGTTTTAACTGGAAACACAATCTGAATCATCTTAATTTATGTTCTCACCATATTCATGCAGAAGAAATTTTCAATTCTAATCTGCTACTTTCATACGTGATTTTTTAAATGCGATATTAAAATGATTTAAAAAAGTTAAATATATTTTGACATTTTTCTCAATTTGATTTTTAAATATTTAACTTGGGTTTTTTTTAAATGTGATGTATATTTTCTTTTCTTTTTTTACATAATTTCAATTAATTTTTAATCTGTTTACTCCGACTAAATATGAACAAAATCTTTCATTTTAAATCATATTTATCTGAAGTCAGATTATGAAAAAATCTAAATATATTTCAAGTTCCTATCAGTGTTTAAATTATATTTAAAACAATGTGAATTCAGTTAAAATGATGTAAAATGATATTAAAAATATTAAATATTTTCACTTTTGCATAAGTTCTTTTAACATTTTCAAATTTTAAATACGTGAAATATATTTTCCAATTTTTGCATAATTTGATTTCAGAAAAATATTTAAATATTATTTATTGTTTATATGCAATTTAATTTTTTTTCATAATTCAAAATAAAGCTCAACGTTGTCAAATTATTTAAAATGATTACAAAAATTTAAAATATATTTTCGCATATTTTAAAAAATATCTAAAATCATANAATAAAGCTCAACGTTGTCAAATTATTTAAAATGATTACAAAAATTTAAAATATATTTTCGCATATTTTAAAAAAATATCTAAAATCATATTCATCTGAATTCAGATTATGCAAAAATATTTAAATCATATTTCATTTGACTTCAGTTAAAAAAATTATTATTTTTTTTTTAGTTTTTTGCATAATTTGACCAGTTATATGGTTTAATATTATTCAAAAATAATGTAAATCCTTTTTTCTTTTTCTTTTTTTGTAGAATTGACAACATTTAGTTTAAACGGAAATTTACGCACAATAAAACATTCTTTAAAAAGGAGGGATTTTTACCCTGATTTTTGTTGTTTCTTCTCACATCACATCTCATATATCTCAGAATGCTTTTCACTCACGGTTTCACATTTAAAATGGTTCTAATAATTATTTACGCATATGTTAATGAGGTACATAAAGCACCTTTTTAGAAGCCGATGATAAACTTTCGTTTACATAAAGTCAATGCACGTGATGTAAGCATCCACTTCCCATAATCCTCTCTGTTCCGGTGGTGACCTTGCATCGTGACCTTCAACATGCCCTTTAATTTGATGATGACACCAGGAAGAGCGTCACTGGGAATGAGGACGCTGCTTAATCCAGTTAGCTGTAATTGGTGGAGCATCTTCTGTCCGCCTGCCCTTTCTCCTGGCCGGCCAAATGAAGTTACCCAATGTCAAATGCCACAGCATATTGGCTTTCTTTCCAAATTTCAAGGCTGGTCATGCATATCCTAATAAGCAGCAGTGATGTCTGTATTTACAGCTTCCCATCGGTCAAAGCACATCAACAGTCTTATCATTGGAGTTACTGCCAAACAGTCAATAAATAGGAAAGTCACATGACGGCTTTGAGTGACAAAAAGGCAGACATTTAATTAGTAAAATCAAGCAAAGTTAAGGCCCGTTCACACCAGGAACGACTGTCATAAACGTACCAGCATACGTCTACATGTCTTTACATTTGAAAAGCGCAAGCGTCACGGTTGTCCTGTCACAACAGTCGAGTGTTTTTAGTCGTGATGCAAGCGAGGATCTCACGTTTCAATGAAATTTCAGACAGAAACATTTCACTCCAGCTTAATCACATCTGTGGCACACAAACAGCCTCGACACGTGTGAATTATATATGGATGCATCACTGTAATGGCTTCACTGTCACTGCCAGCGGCCCCGGCTTATTATTCGACTTATTATGCAGCTGTGACGGTGAGAAATTAACTTTCATATCAGTCAGACGTGATTTTTTAGATGGATTCTCATGGTGCTGCTGAGACAAAGAACTATTCATTTTCCATAGATAAAAAAGCTTTGTAATGAGGGCGAATCTCACAAAAACCCGGCAGGAAAATTCTGGGATATATTTCACCCCATAATATATTTATATATATGTTATGGAATAATGAATTTGACATTTGTCTAACAGATTTACTCACTTCACTCACCCTTATGTGGCTACAATCCTGAATGATTTTCTTTCTTCCATACAAACAGAGAGAAGAAATACTGCAGAAAGTCCAAACCCGCTGTTTACCACAATGAAAGTGGGTGAAAATCTCTTCTGAAGTCACATGACAGCTTTGTGTGAAGAAAAGACAGACATTTAATAAGCATAATCATGCAAAATAACACATTTGAAACCATCGTGAAATTCCTGCACAGCAGGTTTTCTTGAAGTAGCTTAAAACATCTATATTTACCCTAACAAAAACGGTTTGTACAACGGTTACAACATTTTTAAAATAAATGTAATTTGTACATTTAAATCTCAATGACAATGATTTAAAAATGTATCTTCATGACCAAAATACAACCAGGCCACACTACAACATTTGTGGAACATTTTGTTAACGTTAAAAAAACTATACGGTTGATTTCACAATCCGACTTTCACACAGTGCTATTTTAGTTTTTATTTAAGTTTTATTAATATGTTAAATTAGCTTTTATTATTTTTAGTTTTCATGTTAATGTTAGTTTAATTTTAAGTCATTTTGTTATGTGCTTTTGTCATTTTATTAGTTTTTTTTATTGCTACTTGGGTTTAATTTATCTCATTGTTTTATGTATTTATTATTTTTCATTTTATTTCAGCTTTATTTTACGGAAGAGGATTAGGGCCTTAGGGCCAAGCAATAATAAAAAAATAAAACCATCTCGAGATTAAACTCGTTAAATTACGAGAAAAAAGTCGAGATAAAATGTTGAGAATAAACTCGTTAAATTACGAGAAAAAACTCGTTAAATTTCGAGAAAAAAGTCGAGATAAAATGGTGAGAATAAACTCTTTAAATTAACGAATTTATTCTCGTAATTTAACGACTTTTTTCTCGTAATTTAATGACTTTATTCTCGTAATTTAATGACTTT
This sequence comes from Anabarilius grahami, assembly GCA_003731715.1. Classification (NCBI taxonomy): domain Eukaryota; kingdom Metazoa; phylum Chordata; class Actinopteri; order Cypriniformes; family Xenocyprididae; genus Anabarilius; species Anabarilius grahami. The sequence goes on along the minus strand of RJVU01003824.1, from coordinate 650,880 downwards.
ATTCTCGTAATTTAATGACTTTATTCTCGTAATTTAATGACTTTATTCTCAACATTTTATCTCGACTTTTTTCTCGAAATTTAACGAGTTTGTTCTCGTAATTTAACGACTTTTTTCTCGTAATTTAACGAGTTTATTCTCACCATTTTATCTCGACTTTTTTCTCGAAATTTAACAAGTTTTTTCTCGAAATTTAACAACTTTAATCTCGAGATGGTTTTATTTTTTTTATTATTGCTTGGCCCTAATCCTCTTCCGTATTATTTCAATTAGCAGAAATGTTTTTTTTTTTTTTAAGTTAAATATATTTTGAATGTTTTGCTCAATTGGACTTCAGATAAATATTATTTTTGAATATTTAAATGATTTTTTTTTTCAAACATTTCACTTTTTNTATTTTAATCATATTTATCCGAATTCAAATTATGCAAAGAATTGACTTCCGTTAAAATGTTTTTTTAAAGTTAAATATTTAATTTTTTTTGTATAATTTGATAATAATGAATGGCCGATATGCATACATTTTCAGTTTTTAGTTGAAAATAGTGTTGTGTCACGTGTCATTGCGCACATTTGAATATATGCAAATGAGATCTCAGGGCATCTTTGTGCTTGAACATTCTTCAAAACATCTGCTTTTGTGTTCCTGAGTGCATTCTTAGCTAACGCTTTAGACGACTGGCTGTGGATGTTGGCTTTGATTTGATCTGGAGACGTTAGAGAGCTATGGGGTCTAACAAGCCTGCAATTTCACCCGACGCATGAATCTCACCCATAATATTGAACCTTCAGTCTTGGTTCAGAGCTCAAACATTGACTCAGGACACTGGAAGGATTCCCGCTCAGCCGGCACAAAGGCATTCTGGGAGGCGCAGCGTCCAAGACAATAGGCCATGAATTACAGCGCCTCCGTTCTCGATAGCTCTCGCTACGTCTCCAGGCCTCCCGGCAAGAGCTCGTGGCTCCGACATTGATTCGCTGCTCATCAGAGGAGAAAGAGAAGAGCTCCAGATGGTATGGATTATTTCACGGAGTCCGCATTGATGGCCTGCGTCCGATACATGGAAAAGGATATGCGGAAAAGCACAGGTCACTGGCCGCGTCTGTGTTTTCAGCATCGATTCTGGAAGGACAGATATTAGAATTGATATGAGCTGCTTTTCCATGAATAATGTGAAGAAAAAATGGACAAAAATGGCATCTTCATCTAAAAAGGACTGACTAATATGGTTTGTTGGGATGAATAGAGAGAGTTTTGGTGAATATTAAACCACAAAGAAAACTCGCCAAAATAAAAGTTCTGTTTGACTTGATATTGTGACAAATGCATTACTATTATATATTATAATGTATTCTCAAAGTAATAATAATAATAAAATAAATTATTTTAGGCAATATCACAATTAATGTTTTAATTACATAATTTGATTACTGCTATTTTTGATTATAATTTTGTATTAAATCATAAATCCAGTTAAAAGACAGAACAAGCTTGAAGCTTTAACATGTCGCTAACATGGTTTAGATTGCTGCTAACGTTTCTGGAGTTAATTAACAATTCACGTTTAAACATGATGTTAGCATGTTTCTAGCATGATTTAACACACTTTTATCATGTTGCTAGCATGGTTTAACATTGTTAACATGTTTTAGCATGATTTAAAAATATGCTAACATGTTTAACATGTTGTTAACATGTTTCTAGCTTTAATTAACAACACTAGCATGTTTCAAGCATGATTTAACACACTGCTAGCATGTTTTTATCATGTTGCTAGCATGGTTTAACAGTGCTAACATGTTTAACATGTTGTTAGCATGTTTCTAGCATGATTTAACACTGTAAGTATGTTTTATCATGTTACTAGCATGATTTAAAAATATGCTAACATGTTTAACATGTTGTTAACATGTTTCTAGCATTAATTAACATAACACTAGCATGTTTCAAACATGATTTAACACACTGCTAGCATGTTTTTTACCATGTTGTTAGCATGTTTCTAGCATGATTTAACACTGTAAGTATGTTTTATCATGTTGTTGGCATGTTTCTAGCATGATTTAACACTGTATGTTTTATCATGTTGCTAGCATGATTTAACATTGCTAACATGTTTTAGCATGATTTTAAAATATGCTAACATGTTTCTAGCATTAATTAACATATCAGTAGCATGTTTCAAGCATGATTTAACACGTTTTTATCATGTTGCTAGCATTGGTTTAACATTGCTAACATGTTTTAGCATGATTTAAAAATATGCTAACATGTTTAACATGTTGTTAACATGTTTCTAGCATTAATTAACAACACTAGCATGTTTCAAGCATGATTTAACACACTGCTAGCATGTTTTTATCATGTTGCTAGCATGGTTTAACAGTGCTAACATGTTTAACATGTTGTTAGCATGTTTCTAGCATGATTTAACACTGTAAGTATGTTTTATCATGTTACTAGCATGATTTAACAATTCGCTAACATGTTTAACATGTTGTTAACTTGTTGTTAACATGTTTAACATGTTGTTAACATGTTTCTAGCATTAATTAACATAACACTAGCATGTTTCAAGCATGATTTAACACACTGCTAGCATGTTTTTTACCATGTTGCTAGCATGGTTTAACAGTGCTAACATGTTTAACATGTTGTTAGCATGTTTCTAGCATGATTTAACACTGTAAGTATGTTTTATCATGTTGTTAGCATGTTTCTAGCATGATTTAACACTGTTTTATCATGTTGCTAGCATGATTTAACATTGCTAACATGTTTTAGCATGATTTTAAAATATGCTAACATGTTTCTAGCATTAATTAACATAACAGTAGCATGTTTCAAGCATGATTTAACACATTTTTATCATGTTGCTAGCATTGGTTTAACATTGCTAACATGTTTAACATGTTGTTAGCATGTTTCTAGCATGATTTAACACTGTTAGCATGTTTTATCATGTTGCTAGCATGATTTAACAAAATGCCAACATGTTTAACATGTTGTTAGCATGTGTCTAGCATTCATTAACATAACACTTGCATGTTTCTAGAATGATTTAACACACTTCTAGCATGTTTTATTTTGCTAGCATGGTTTAACATTGCTAACATGTTTTAGCATGATGTAACAAAATGTTAACATGTTTAACATGTTCTTAGCATGTTTCTAGCATTAATTAACATAACACTAGCATGTTTCTAGAACGATTTAACACACTCCTAACGTTTTTTCATTTTGCTAGCATGGTTTAACATTGCTAACATGTTTTAGCATGATGTAACAAAATGTTAACATGTTTAACATGTTCTTAGCATGTTTCTAGCATTAATTAACATAACACTAGCATGTTTCTAGAACGATTTAACACACTCCTAACGTTTTTTCATGTTGCTAGCATGGTTTAACATTGCTAACATGTTTTAGCATGATGTAACAAAATGTTAACATGTTTAACATGTTCTTAGCATGTTTCTAGCATTAATTAACATAACACTAGCATGTTTCTAGAACGATTTAACACACTCCTAACGTTTTTTCATGTTGCTAGCATGGTTTAACATTGCTAACATGTTTTAGCATGATGTAACAAAATGTTAACATGTTTAACATGTTCTTAGCATGTTTCTAGCATTAATTAACATAACACTAGCATGTTTCTAGAACGATTTAACACACTCCTAACGTTTTTTCATGTTGCTAGCATGGTTTAACATTGCTAACATGTTTTAGCATGATGTAACAAAATGTTAACATGTTTAACATGTTCTTAGCATGTTTCTAGCATTAATTAACATAACACTAGCATGTTTCTAGAACGATTTAACACACTCCTAACGTTTTTTCATGTTGCTAGCATGGTTTAACATTGCTAACATGTTTTAGCATGATGTAACAAAATGTTAACATGTTTAACATGTTCTTAGCATGTTTCTAGCATTAATTAACATAACACTAGCATGTTTCTAGAACGATTTAACACACTCCTAACGTTTTTTCATGTTGCTAGCATGGTTTAACATTGCTAACATGTTTTAGCATGATGTAACAAAATGTTAACATGTTTAACATGTTCTTAGCATGTTTCTAGCATTAATTAACATAACACTAGCATGTTTCTAGAACGATTTAACACACTCCTAACGTTTTTTCATGTTGCTAGCATGGTTTAACATTGCTAACATGTTTTAGCATGATTTAACAATATGCTAACATGTTTAAAATGTTGTTAACATGTTTCTAGCATTCATTAACATAACACTTGCATGTTTAGAATGATTTAACACACTGCAAGCATGTTTCATGTTTCTAGCATGATTTAACACTGTATGTTTTATCATGTTGCTAGCATGATTTAACATTGCTAACATGTTTTAGCATGATTTAAAAATATGCTAACATGTTTAACGTTGTTAACATGTTTCTAGCATTAATTAACATAACACTAGCATGTTTCAAACATGATTTAACACACTGCTAGCATGTTTTTTACCATGTTGTTAGCATGTTTCTAGCATGATTTAACACTAAGTATGTTTTATCATGTTGTTAGCATGTTTCTAGCATGATTTAACACTGTATGTTTTATCATGTTGCTAGCATGATTTAACATTGCTAACATGTTTTAGCATGATTTTAAAATATGCTAACATGTTTCTAGCATTAATTAACATAACAGTAGCATGTTTCAAGCATGATTTAACACGTTTTTATCATGTTGCTAGCATTGGTTTAACATTGCTAACATGTTTAACATGTTGTTAGCATGTTTCTAGCATGATTTAACACTGTTAGCATGTTTTATCATGTTGCTAGCATGATTTAACAAAATGCCAACATGTTTAACATGTTGTTAGCATGTGTCTAGCATTCATTAACATAACACTTGCATGTTTCTAGAATGATTTAACACACTTCTAGCATGTTTTATTTTGCTAGCATGGTTTAACATTGCTAACATGTTTTAGCATGATGTAACAAAATGTTAACATGTTTAACATGTTGTTAGCATGTTTCTAGCATTAATTAACATAACATAGCATGTTTCTAGAACGATTTAACACACTCATAACGTTTTTTCATGTTGCTAGCATGGTTTAATATTGCTAACATGTTTTAGCATGATTTAACAATATGCTAACATGTTTAAAATGTTGTTAACATGTTCCTAGCATTAATTAACATAACACTAGCATGTTTCTAGAACGATTTAACACACTGCTAGCATGTTTTTATCATGTTGATAGCATGGTTTAACATTGCTAACATGTTTAACATGTTGTTAGCATTTTTCTAGCATGATTTAACACACTTATCATGTTGCTAGCATGGTTTAACATTGCTAACATGTTTTAGCATTATGTAACAATATGCTAACATGTTTAAAATGTTGTTAACATGTTTCTAGCATTCATTAACATAACACTTGCATGTTTAGAATGATTTAACACACTGCAAGCATGTTTCATGTTGCTAGCATGGTTTAACATTGCTAACATGTTTTAGCATTATTGAACAATATGCTAACATGCTTTAACATGTTAACATGTTTCTAACATAAATTAGTATACTAGTTTGTTTTAACATGTTTCTAATATGATTTATAAGTGAAGTGACATGTTTTAACATGCTAACAATCATAACATGCTATACCACATTGCTTCCAAGTTTCTAGCATGATTTAGCACGTTAACATGATTTAACACATTGCTAGCATGTCTTTGCATATTGCTAACATGAGTTACAACATAGAATCCCTGGGGGGGGGGAAGCATTTCTTTTGATTAGGCCTTTTTTCTTTGATTATTAAATTGTAATGTCAACATAATCCAGAAAAATAAAACATTTGGTTGTTCTGGCTGGTTTAACCTGGTTTGTTTTTGCTCACTAATCATCAGAAGGCACTTCTTCATGAATTCATCCTTAAGTCCCTATTTTACCTTCCCAGAGTTCATCTGTTTTCCGCTGACTCAACGCAAAGACAATTATTCATGTTCTCAACGTTTAGAAGAAAAATGTCTTTGTATCTCAGCCAATTTGAATAATTCAGCCGAGTGCGACATACATTTTCCCTCTTGTTTGAATTGGTGGCGTTCCTGCTAATCTAAGCTAATGGACTGAAGACCATCTTTGTCTAATCTGGATAAGGTCCGTTGATTCATCCTGGCTTGCTTTGATGTATCGCTGCAGTTTCCATCTCTGAGCTCAGGAAACCTCACTTTATCTGGCTAACGCTGACTCTTAAGGCAAAATGAATGAACTTCTGTAGTCTGGCCATGAAAACGGTCATGAAATACTGAATTACCTTAGTGAATATACAGTTCTCTAGTTCTAGTGCTCAATTATAAAACATTAAATCGGATTAGCGAGTAGGGCTGGGTAAAAAATATTGATTTCTCGATTTTAATCGATTCTCATTTTTACGAACCGATATCGATTCTTAAATCCCAAGAATCGATTGGTCTAGTCTGTTTTCAGCTGATGAATGAGCAGGATATGTAGCGCCTCCCATCCAATAAATCGCAATAATCTTTGTGCTTTGTTACTTTTGATATGAAGCAAAGTTTTCAGATTTCAAATGACGTCCATCTTATTATGAGATTCAAAAAATAAATACCGTTTTGGCGCTGTTTAATGTGGCGTGACAGATCGCTTTAGCGCCTCAGTTAAAGAGAAGCGGCAGCACGAGCGCATTTGAACATCCTCTCCTCCGCTTTAATACAGTTACAGCGCGAAATAAACATGCATGAACATCTGAAGGTATGTTAAAATATACAGTACAACTTACTGAAATCCGTATCATGTCTCGTGTAATCGCTCAATCAGTGCTTCAACCTCGGAAAGACGTCAATAAAACAGCTTGTGAACAATGTCACGTAACGTCACATTTACCTCAGAAAAACATATTCAGTGACCATAAACTCATTAGTCAGCTAGAAAAATGAACTCTAGAAAGCAACATTCTGATAAATATAGCTATGCACCGTTACATATTTATTATAATTTTTAATGTTCTTTAATATTTAATGCATGTTTAAATAAATCAGTTATGACAGCCGCGATTTAAATGTCTATATTTCAAAAAAACGAATTGGAGTAGAAATATGATTATGTAATTCTAAACTTTATTTATAATAAAGACATCATTGAGTGTAATGTAAGTGTTTGTATATAAATAAGTTAATTTAACCTTCAGTATTACTATAGTAGTACCAACTGACTCTCATGTGTAGTTTACAGCATTAGTTGAGAGATTTTTATCCTCTAGAAAATTTGCTGTACAGTAACTGAAATACTACATCCAAAATAATCGATATCGAATCGAAAGCATGTGAATAGTAATCGAATCGAATCGTGAAAATTGTGTCAATACCCAGCCCTATTAGCGAGCGAAACCTTTTGAATCGGTTCCCGAATCAGTCTGAATGATTCATTTTGAATCGGTTCTTTTGAATGAATTACTTGAATCGGTTCTTTTGAATGAATTACTTGAATCGATTGCCAAATTGGTCTGAATTTAGTGAATTTAATTTGAATTACCTTAAAAATTGCTTATTCAGAAATCAAAAATCAAAAGTTCATAAATTCAGCTAAAGTTTCTTATTAGATGTGATTCATTTCCAATTAGTTCAAACTGTCAATTTGATTGAATCTATTCTAAATTCTGATTAACAATTCATCTGTATCATGTATCGTTTTTGTTTTGTTTTCATTAAATATTCAATGGCATAAGTGAGTAAAATCCTTTGATGTGATTCTTGTGAATTACTCGAATCAGTTCCCGAATCAGCCTGAATGATTCATTTTGAATCGGTTCTTTTGAATGAATTACTTGAATCGATTGCAAAATTGGTCTGAATTTAGTGAATTGAATTTGAATTACCTTATACATTGCTTATTCGGAAATAACAAATGAAAAGTTCATAAATTCAGCTAAAGTTTCTTATTAGGTGTGATTCATTTCAGTTCAAACTGTCAATTTGATTGAATCTATTCTAAATTCTGATTAATTCTGATCTGTATCATGTATCGTTTTCTGTTTTGTTTTCATTAAATATTCAATCGCATTAGTGAGTAAAACCTTTTGATGTGGTTCTTGTGAATGAATTACTCTAATCAGTTCCCAAATCGGTCTGAATGATTCATTACAAACTGATCTGAATTTTTTTTTAAATCCTCATTTAGTAAAATCTCAAATAATTGAAAAGGTCCTGGAAATATAATGGAAAGTTCAATTCACTTTCATGAATCAGTTCCAAGTGAATGAATCGTTTTGAAATTGATTAGCGATTAATTCATCACTTAATGTTCTCAAAAATGTGGCATTTTTTAGATATTTTTAATACATTTTAGTATATGCAGGCAAATATTACAAATGACTTTGTATTGTTATAATAAATGACTATGTATTGTTATATTGGTTCATTTAAATGAAAATCACTCAATATGATTCCTGCTTTTGTTCATTTCTTGTAAAAAATGGCTAACCTGCACTTTCATTACTGGACTTACTGAAACGCTCTCATACTGTCGCTCTGCTTTTGCTCCTAATCTGTCTTTCTCTTCTCGTTTAACAATCAGTTTGAAAGAGAAACAGTCATCATTCTCACTCTCTGTTTGACTGATACTGATAAACTGACACATGTTGAGCCTGACAGGTGATTTAAAGGTTGACGCTAGACACCGGGTATTGGCACACCCCTGTTATTTTCCGCTTAAACCTCACCGTCCCCCGCGGCCTTGAATCGATACCAGACCAGGACGGTGGCTTTTTTTAGACCGCCAACCGTCGGCAGATGAACTGGAGATGCTTGGCTTTTACCCTCAAGGTCTCCAGACATCGAGCTAGCGGCTAATGACGCTATCGGATAGCTGACCGCGGCCTGGCCTACGCTCTTCCTGTCCTGACACACACCTCATTATTTGAGGGCGCAGTGGTCATTCTGCTGACCTTGGACCAGATGGGAGTCAAAGCAAGATAAACTGATACAACCCACCTGACACCAGATTGACCGCAGTCACTTTTCCTAGATGTTTGTAAACTCTAGCGTACAACCGTCCTTGTTCTCTAACGCTGGGTTAAGCATTCAGGGTTTAGCCTTGGATTTAAAGGACAGGATTTTCTCAGTCCAGGGAACTTTTCCCCTTCTCTTGCCCCAGCTTATGTGTGGGGTTCCTCAGGGCTCAATTTTGGGACCAGTCTCGTTCTCCCTCAAATTTACCACTGAAATATGGGGGGCAATTTTCTCTTCAGTCTCTGTATGAATGACTAGCTGGTAAAAAAAAGAAGTGTTGGGAACCTCCTCAAATAGGCTATATGAAGAGTTTGGTTCCAAAATGCGATAAACGCCATTTTCAAAGAAATTGAGTTTCTGCCAAAATCAGTATTGTATTGTATTGAAAAGTCATTTATTAATCTTGCGCAAAATGCGATATCCGTCGTGTTATTCTATCATGTTTTCTCACTTTCTTTCCAAAAATGCGACAAACGCCAGTCTCCTTTTTCTGCAGAACACGATACATCCGCTCAACCAATCACAGCGCACCATTCCACCCACTGTAAACATTGAAGGCTTTTTTTAAAAGCCGTTTTTAATACCAGTGTACTCGGCAAATGTGTTTATTTAACCGTGAAGTGGTGCCAGATACTCTTTAATCGGTAATGACAAATAATTTATGACATTAACAAGATGAATTCAAGAATGAATTCATTTTGGGAGCGACGGCTGAATGTATTTTTAGTAAAATGCCTGTATATAAGATAAATATTGGCAAAGTTTAGACCCTGTCATATATGTGAATCAACTTACTTTGTTGTGTATTTTCAATTTTAAAAATAACTTTTATATTGATGGATTAATTGCATTTTGAAAAAAAAGTGTCATGGATTTATTACATTTTGGGGAAAAAATAATACGTTTTTATAATAAACTTTTTAAAATCAAAATGTAGATTTGAATTTTTAATGTTTTTATTACCAAAAGATGCTATGTGAAAGTTTGAAACAGAAAATAGTGGTTTTCATCTTGCCACTTTCTTGGTAAAAAAAACACCTTTTTACTCAAATTAATCAAAATGGAGTTATTGCGTTTTGGAACCAAACTCTTCACATATATACAGTATATATATATATATATATACAGTATATAGAATATCAAAAGTAAGTAACTTGGGTGAAAGTTTTAGATGACAAAAATACATCAAAATAGTCATGAATACTAAAGACAATTTTGTTCAAAGATTTAGCTGACAAAAATGGTTGGGAACCTGCTGTATTGTAAACAATAATACAAAGCTCTCTACACACACACACACACACACGCTCACATCCACCGTCAGCTCTTACCACGCTGCATTTTTAAAATTATAAGACATAAATAAGATATTCGGTTGGAGGGCAGGATAATTGTATATTGATTGTAAATAATAGAGCGGCCCCTGCGCGTACATCACAATAAAGAGCCCACTGCAGCAATTTCGCAGGCGTGGGGCCTGAGGCCTTTGGCCGTGAAGGAAACGCAGCTGCAGTCCTTTCACACAAACTATTGTGCTGTCCCAGCATGCCGTTCAGCAAAGAGAAGCAGTTATTACACAGCATCGCCCTCATCAAAAGAACCGAAGCATCTTCATATACGACCTGCGACAGAGCGGAGCTTCATTCTGCACTTCCTCAACTTCAATGAATGTGCACGAATCCCTCTTGCCAAGTGCTGCGTTATGAATAATTTTCTGAAGTTGTGAGACGTGGCGTCTGAGAGGCGTTAAATGACAGCTCGGAGAGTTGAGGAAAGAGCAAACCGTCTTCAAACGTTCTGGTATCTCCATCTGTTTAATTGAACACTATAATCTTCAGTTTCACATGAAAGGACGACCCTTTTTGGAAGTAAAATGGGTTGTGAATGTTGTTTCATGTTGACTTTGAAGAAACACCAAAATACTGATGTGAAGAACCTATAATGCAACATCAAGAGCTTATTTAATCGCCAAAGAACCATATAACAACCCAAAAAAACACCAAAATACCATTCTTGAGGGTTCTTTCACCTAAAATGGTGCAAAGAACAGCTGAAGAACCTTCCTTTTGAAAGACTGAAAGGCATTTTGCCGAGTTCAGAAGGTATCAAGAGATAAATATGATGAAATATGATAATAATCAGAAGGTATCAGAGATAAATATGATGAAATATGATAATAATCAGAAGGTATCAGAGATAAATATGATGAAGCATAATAATCAGAAGGAATCAGAGATAAATATGATGTTATCCTGTTGATGATTTATGCCTTCATTTGATTTTTTAACCATTTTTGTTAATAAATTTGTATTAAATCATAAATCCAGAAAAAATAAAACAGACAACACAGAATTTCTAAAA
>RJVU01003824.1:621046-639479 GCA_003731715.1 Anabarilius grahami | reverse complement strand
AAAAAAAAAAAAAAAACATATCACAGGGCCCTAATATTGTAAAAATGCAAGTAAATTATTAAATTGTTAGTTTTATGAAATTGCTTAAATGTGGTTTTTGATTATTAACGTTTAATTAAACCTAAAAAAAAATGGAATTTGGGAAGAAAAAAAAATTTCACAGGGACCAAAGAATTATTATTATTTTTTTTACTTTTAATAAATAGTTAAAATGTATAAGTTTCATGATTTCAATTAATTAGACATGCTGTTTTATTAGTAAAATTTAACCGTTAAAACAGAATTCAGAAAAATTTAAATGGGAAAAAATTGAATTTGGGGAGAAAAAAAAATTCATAAAACCTTAAAAATGTCATTTTGTTTAACGTTTGATAAATAGTTGTGTAACTGTGTTTAGTTTCATGATTTAAATTAATGAGACACGCTTTCTAATTAAAATTTGATTTAATTACTAAAATGGAATTTTAAATTAAAATTTAAAAAAAAAATTTAAAAAACAAAATCCAGAAAACTTAGGGCAAGTTTACATGACAACGATGTGCTAAAAGCAGAAAAGTTTTTCCTTTGCATTTTTGGCATACAGATGACATTCACACAGATCCTCGAACTAAAAACACTGGATTCTGCTGCCAGGCCAGTAGATGGCGATGTCACTTTGTAAAGAAACACTATGTGTCTATAGACTGAACATGTAATACACATGCACGTGACGTCACTGTTTTCACATTCACATTTTTGTTGTTTACACAGAGACGATAACGGTATTGTTTTCAAAAGTTTGCATTTTCAGGCCCCAAAAACGCTGTTGTCATGTAAATAAAAGGCCAAAACGCACAAAGCGTTTTGCGCTTTTAGTTGAAAATGGTGTTGTGTAAACGCCGCCCTTAAAATGGAAGAAACAGAGTTCTGGGAAAAATGAAAAGCATTTCATATGGTGAGCTTTCAGTGAAGATGATTTGTTTTTCAAAGCAGTGGATAGCATGTCTACAGTCTGGTTTACATCTCTGACTGACATGCGCTTCCACTGAACTCCCTCTTCAGCACACACACCTCTGACAGCCCTACATACGCACACATGCCAGGCTGCACGCATTTCTCAGTTCCTCGCATTTCTTTGTTCTCGGCGATGTAGATGCTTTGGAGGATCTTCAGTCACGTCGCACAGCCCTAGAGCCCTGGAGAGAAAGTCTGAGAGAGAGAAAATTACAAAGAACAGAAAACATGCATGCGTCGACGCGCATTAAGCATGCGAAGTGCGTCGAGGGCATCTGTACAGTACGGGCGATGACTTTAAGTACAGAGAGGAGGAGTGAGACCATCATTATTCAGTGTCAGACGAACAGCTGAATAACGCGCTAATAATTGCGTTGCAGCGTGAGGGAATGTGTGTTTGTTTGTTCCCGCAGCACTTTGATAGATGGTTGAGTGCGGTTTGAACAGAGGAGGGGTCGTCTGCTGGCATCACGCACGTGAATCTTCTCTTTGGATGGTGGATAATAAAGCGTCCACCAAAGCGTTTTTTCCTAATGCCAGCATATTTTTTAAAATGTTTTCAATGGCCACATATTTAAAGACGGCAGCAGCGTGACGAGACGCTGGGTGTCTATTTCACACCGAGCGCTTGGAGTTCAACTTTGGGTAAAACGCAGCACTCATCACTGTCACTTTTTACACAGCCGTCCAATCACAGTGGAGGAGAGGCGGGACAAATACAACACCGACCAATTGCCACATCCTGCTTGTACAAGAACAACAACAAGAAGCACAACAATTGAGCAAAATCATTTAAAGGGGACATATAATGAAAAGCGGACGTTTTTCGTGTTTAAGTGCTATAATCGGGTCCCCGGTGCATCTACCAACCCAGAAAACCTTGAAAAAGGTGAAATGTGAAAAAACGAGCCACTCAGATTTTAATCCCCTTGTGACGTAGGAAGGGGATCTTATTATAATATTACCAACCCTTAATCTGCACATTTCCACCTACGGAGCCGCCATTTTGCTTTAGGAAGCGACAATGGTGTACCAGTTCTAATGCCATGGCAAAAGTTGGAGCAAAGCATGTTAACTGTTCTGTCGTTGGCTGCACACATGAGCACTGAACACTTTTTAGAGTTTCGTTAGCATGGATAGCTTGAAAGTTGACCCTGGCAGGCTCGATTGCTAAAAAAGGAGCGTTTCTGTCCGAATTATATTTTGGAAAAAAATATTAGACAATTCACAGCATTTGATAGCAATCAAAAGGTATGGCTCTGTTTGCCAAACAGGTACGCTATGTATAGTGGGCGTCCATACGGGATTTGCACAAAAGATTAACATGACGGCACATGCTAGTGGATGAGTTGAACTTCACAGCAACTACATAAATGTATCCACTAACCATTCAGAAACATCCAGTTTCATTCTAAAAGTTGTAACTTCTCCATCAGTGTCGACTCCGGTTTGAACAATGTAAGGCTGAACACCGTTACTGACAATCCTCATTTTGGCTGCGTGAGATTCTCCAGCTTTGTTTTTGTTGAGCTGTTAAAGCTCCGCCCTCTTCTAAGAAAGAGGGCGGGAGCAGCAGCTCATTTGCATTTAAAGGGACACACACAAAAACGGCGTGTTTTTGCTCACACCCAAATAGAGGCAAATTTGACAAGCTTTAATAAATGATCTGTGGGGTATTTTGAGCTGAAACTTCACAGACACATTCTGGAGACACCAGAGACTTATATTACATCTTGTGAAAAGGGGTATTATAGGTCCCCTTTAAAACAAGAGCAAGAGAAAATAATTTATATTGTATCGACTTCTTTATATTCAGAAACAAACTATCTGTGAAATCAGATACTAGTAACGCTTCCGCAGATATTCCGTATCATAGCAAACAAAGCATCTCAACTGAAAAAACCCCGCTTAAACTCATAAAGAGCGCCTAGCATTTTCAGTTGACTAAAAACCGTAGACTGTAAAAAAATATGGACGTAGTGTCCGTGACGTCACCCGTAGATTTCTGAACAGCAGTTTTGAATCGAAAATGAGGCAGCTGCCATCTTAGCTGCGCGTCACCGCACGTCACTCCCGGATAACTGAAAATGGGTAAAGAGGCGGGGAGGTGGTTTGAGCTGATGTGACTGGTTGCTGAAACCACGCCCGCCTAGCTCGACGGCTCTGGACGTGACCATGTTAGCAGTCAAAGTAGCTATCTATCTATCTTAGATACGATCTAAAATATTAATGAAGATAAGTTTTATCATTAGAAAGTTCTAAAGGTTTACTGGCAATCTACGGTGTTTTTTTTTTTGGGGATATAGATGCTCCAACACCAGTAATTTGTGTTGGGTGTGCAAATAACAACATGGAAAATCAAATGGGACTTCATACCTTTATAATGAAATCTGTGGCACTTGGGTAAAATATGAGTGTCCATTGCAAAACAAAAAAACAGTACTTTTTGTCCATGAAAGATTTATATTTTGTCCATTGTTTGCATCACATTTCTTCTGAATGATCTGCTCTCCGTCATCGTTCTTCAAGAAATAATGCAATCTGAGCAGCGTTTATGTTGTAAAACTGTGTGTGACTGTATCTAACAAACAAATGAGCCCGTGTCCAAAGTATATTTTTTCAAAATAGTGCAGATGTTTTAGTTATAATATCCAATGAGTGCTGTCGGATTTTGATATTCTCCCACCGTTGTCATTGTAGAAAATCTTACAACCAAAACTTTCAGCCAATGCCAAGACAATCCAACAACGTGTGTTCTGTCTATCTTCTGCATGCGAGCACATCTACACAGACACACATCAGTCTCGACTATTAATACAGCAAGCCATATTTTATAATTGTATAAAAAAAAGAGAAAAAAGCACAAATATGGCTGAGATGCAAATTCAGCGGCTGGAATTAGCTGAGGTAACATGATGGCTCACAGACAGCAGCGGCATACCTGTCACTCAAGTGACCACGCCCTTAATTATGCAGAACTTTAAGGCTTAGTATAATTTAAACGGATGAGTTCTAAAAAAATTCACCCCCCTCAGAGTTGTCATGAAGGGCAAAATTAGCAGTTTAGACCAAAACCACAATTTGAACCAACTTGTAAACATGTTTTTTTCTGCTATAAACTTGGCCAATTTAACATGGGACTCAATGAGATTCTGCTCTCTTTTGGAGCCTGTCCCTAGCGGCCAGTCGATGAATCGCAGTTTAAGTCACTTCCGTATTGGCTTCACGAGAAACTGGGGGAGGTTGCCGCTTGCTAAAAACGCTTTGGTGGACACAAGACCTTAGGGTTATAGTGAAGCAATGTCACAACTGAGCGCTGTTTGGAGTCTTTTGCGATGCTGCACTGGTGCAAGCCCAGATAGCACACGTACGTCTGCAAGACGTCTGTTAAAGATCACTTCATCTGGAAAGCATCTGCCATTTACAAACCTCTGATAGACGTCTTTAAGATGTCAGTTTTACATACATTCTAAATCAAAAACATCTTAAAGACATTTTATAAACGTCTGTTTGACATCTGATAGGAAAAGTCCTATAGACGTATTGCAGATGAGCAAACACTCTAAAAAATACATCTTCCAGATGTAAACACACACATCAAATAGATGTTTTTGGGTCGTTCCCAGGGACATAAATGTGATATGATGTGTTGGTTAACCAAACCAAAGAACGCAACACGTGCACAAGCACACTTTATATCCTCTCTTAAACTCCCTAGAATCATGATTTCAGAGTCTCGTTTACGCAATCCTTTCTTTTTTCTTACAGACGTCAGTTCACCCTCCCTTCACTTCTTACCTCAGCCAGAAATATCACCGTGCTGTGCAGCTTTAAACCTGAATCATGTGTTCTGACATTAAAATTTTCAAAGAAATAACCTCTGCTTCATTAAAGTCATAAATAAGAAGCTTGCAGACGTTCCCGCTGATTGCTCAGGCTGTCAGTCAGTCACGTACAGGGTCAGTCAAAGCAAACACTGCCCCCTGATGGCCGACATTTAAAGTCTGAAGAGATGATTCACTCACAGAATAAAACCTGTATGACTTTCTTATGAATATCTGAGCAATAAATTGTCTGCTCTCTTAACACAATACAGAGGGAATTATGGGGTGTTTGGGGGGTAAATGATTCCCTTAATTAAAGTGATAGTTCACCCAAAAATTAAAATTCTGTCATCATTTACTCACCCTCATGTCACTCCAAACCTGTAAGGCTTTCGTTCATCTTGGGAACACAAATGAAGATATTTTTGACGAAATCTGAGAGCTTTTATTCACATATTTATTCACATTCATCAACACACATCGTGTCACGCAGCACATTTGAGCTTCTGTTTATGTTAATCAATGTTTATGTGTGAAGAAAAGCCTAAATTCAATCTATTCATCACATAAAGTGATCAAATCTCTTCAGAAAATTTGGACAGAACCACTCGATTCATACGGATTCTTATGGGTTTAGAACAACATGAGGGTGAGTAATTAATGACAGAAATTTTATTTTTGGGTGAACTAACCCTTTAATTAAGGCTTGAACCTCCAATCGTCAGTATATAAAAGCACCATATAAACAAAAATACAGTCGAAGTATTTTAACATCCTGCTGATCTGCATATCTGAACCTGGTTTTCATCTCTCAGAGGTTTTAAATACAGGATCTCTGGCTGTTTTTTCATCCGGTCACATAGTTCAGTTCAGCTGCTCAGCAGAGAAATCAAATCAAAGATTGATAGATGTGTCAATCCAGATATACTACACCTTCACTGCTGCTTTTAACTAGTGCTTCATCTGTCTGCACTAACTAGTACCTCTGAGGATTCCCTCTTACGTGTCAATCATTAAAACAGCGCTGCGTCAACACAGATGATCAATATTATAAATGCACACTGGAACATTACCATACTTTAAAGCCATCAGAAGATCTGTCAGTCTCAGTCTATCCATCATGAAAAATCACATAAAGATTCAAATCAACACAACATTTCAAACACTGACCATTTCATCTTCGCCAACAGCTAAAGAAGAAAAACAAAGCGTAACAAATATCATGCTATTTTACAGAAATGATGCCGTTTAACTGAGAAATATCAATCCAGCTTCTGAAATATACTGAAGCGTGTGGTGTATCAGGTCGACACAGGGGGAGAAATTAGCTCAGAAAGGTCACAGGCTGACATTTAAGAACAAAACCAGATTAACCCCAAACCAGAACTGACCGGCTACACCTGAGTCGCCGTCACACCAAACACACGCTCACACACTTCATCATTACAGAGCGTTTCTTCTGTTTTATGGGTTTCTTCCAGCTTTTTAGACAAGTGGATATAAATCAGCAGAATATCAAATTTCTAATTTGGTTTGATGATAAACGGCGATAAAATTCATGACGGTTAGTAATACCATTTCATATTATAATAATAATTAGTATTGCGATTTGAAAAACTCATGGTAAATACTGTCCAGCATTAAGCAAAGTCTTATTAAACTTTTTTTTGAACATGTAGTGCATGTTAGTAGATAACATGTTAATGCCGTAAATCACCAAAGCAACATTCATTATCATTATTAACATCTGGCCGTCATTGTTAATGTTATTATTTTAATGCTTATGCAAACAAAAAGTGCACAGTGCTGTTGATTGGTTTTGTTGTTTGTTGGTGTTCGATATAAAACTTATTTTTAATTATTCAAATTTATTAAAATTATTTCAGTACTTTTTTAACATTTCCAACACAATAATGTGATAATATCGATAACCGCGATCATTTTGGTCACTGTGATATGACATTTTTATTCTGTTTCATATCTCTAATTTGTAAGCCAATATTGATATTGTAATATATTGTGACTGGAATAATCAACATAAACTGACAACAGCACAAAAACTATAATAGTATCTATTAGGGGCGTAACAGAACATGTATTCGTCCCGAACGTACGGTACAGATGTCAGGGTTTGGTTCATGCAGTCAGACGATGAACACAGTCAGTCACAGACGATGAACACAGTCAGTCACAGGCGATTCACACTCCAATCCAGAAGGGGGAGCTTGCGGTAATGCAATGCCACTACCGCCACAACAGGAAAAAGTGCAGAAGAAGAAGAGGAGATGATCTAGATGTGTAATCTCTCAATCAGTTTCAACTGCAGAAAGACATCAATAAAACAGCTTGAGAATAATATCTCATGTAGCATGACATTTACCTCAGGCAAGTCATTTAGTGTCCACAGCATGTTAGTTCACTAGAGAAATTTAAGCATTTTACTAAATATATGCACTATATTCAATTATATATTCATTATTTTTACTTTACCTGTTAGTGATGTCTTAATTATTTAATATATGTTGAAATAAATTTGTCGTGAACACAAGTTATAACAATAAATGTATAAATGATATTTCCAAATGAATTGGAGTAATAATTTTATAATTAGATTTAGAAGATAATGCCAAACCTGCCTTATGTGCAATTTGCTTTTTTTTGAGTGTTGATTATTATATCTAAAAATAAATAGCAACTGAATTTAATAGTTTGTGTTGATAATTTATAACCTATAATATTATAGTAATGTGTAAGAAAGAGCTCCCAGTATGTAGTTTATAGATAGATTTTTTTTTATCCTTAAGAAAATGTTAATTATAATTGAATTTATAAAGAGAGAGTCACAATGTGTTCAATAAACCACTGTTTAATAAAAAACAAGAAAAAAGATGCAAATTTATGTTTAGCTTTCTCACCCTGCTGTACCGAACCGTGACTTCAATACCGAAGCGAGGTACGTACCAATCCGTCATGTTTGTGTATGTTACGCACTAATATATATATTTCAGCTAGTTGCCAAGGTGACATTTCTCATTTTTGTTTAACGTGATTTACTAAAATAACTAAAACTGAACTAAAAATTAATAAAACTATATAGACATATTACAAAAGAACAAAAAGATTCTAAAACTTTAATTATGAACTGAAAATGATTCCAAATATGAAAACATCTACTGTATAATAGTATCTCAAAGACACTAAAATAACTCTGCCCTAAATATGAACAATCGTAAAGTGATGCTTGACTTAAACTGCAATAATGAACACATCAAAACATCTGGGGTTGAGTGCACTCATGCATTATGACTCCCTGAACATATTTGTTGTACTACACAAGCGTGACTTGATTAATTAACAGGTGAAACAAATGTGCTTCCACTTCAGATTAATAATGTGGTGCTACTGACACTTTAAAAGCCACAATTTACAACAAAATAACCTGCCTTTCACAACTTCACGTGAGAGTATTATAAAGACTGAGCACGCTGACCCGTCTGGCCAAACATGTGCGGTGAATTATAGACTGAATGAAGAAAGCGCGCGGGTGTCCTTGAGGAAGCACAGTGGCCTTTTCTCCACATTTCCACGTCTCCACCGCAGTGGGAAGCGCATAAAGAGCGCAGAGAACATGGCTTTGAACTAACCTGACATCTGATCTGTGAGGTCAGAAGAGGACAAGTCCGCAGGACACCAGACCTGAACCAATTAGCTTGTGCTAGCAAAGAGTCGTGTCTCGTTTAACACAGGAATAACCAGAAAGAACAACAAGCACTAAGCAATCATCTCTAGAGGTTTTGTTTAAACTGTATAATCAAATTCACATGGTTAATTTAAAAGAGCCGCAATCCTTAAAATAATAGCATTTTGACTGTTCTGTGAGTTTTCTTAATAAAACAATCTTTCAAATTATACAATTCATCAGGTAATTCTAACAATAAATGTTGTTGTGGTGCAGTTTAGTGGTGTGACAGAAATAACAGCTCGTTCATGCACCTTCTTTACTACAACAGCAGTTTGTTGAAATGTACATTAAAACCTACCTAAATGTATTACCTCGCCAGTTAGTTTAAACAGCAGTTTGATGTCAATAAAAGAGCTTAAAACAACTTGATGCCTAGCATACACTTACCTCAGGAAATTATCCAATGTCTATCAGACAAAGCTAAAAATGAACCCTAGAAAAGATCATT
Organism: Anabarilius grahami; assembly: GCA_003731715.1. Classification (NCBI taxonomy): domain Eukaryota; kingdom Metazoa; phylum Chordata; class Actinopteri; order Cypriniformes; family Xenocyprididae; genus Anabarilius; species Anabarilius grahami. The sequence continues at coordinate 630,472 of RJVU01003824.1, read as the reverse complement.
ACTTCTCATTTCAGTGATAGCCGTTGCGGGTATCGCTAGTGGTTTTCCTGTATGTATCAGCGTTTTTGAATGAATCTGATTGAATGAATGATTCAATGGCTCACTCATAACTTGTTTCAGTTCTGTATGAAAGAAAACTGTTTGAATGAATGATTCAATGACTCACTTGGTCCTGAGTGAATCGGTTCAGTGAAAGATTTGATATCTCACTCAATAAGACGTTCATATATCGCCACCTACTGGCGTATCAATGTAACCTACAGAAATGAAGACATTATGGATCGGCAATGGTCATACTAGTAAATGAAACATAATTATAACATTACAAAGCATAGAATTGTCTTCATTGCATAAAACTGTAAAAAAATATTTCTGGGTCACAAATTATCAGCAGTATTTGCCAAGTCAATCAAGGGTTATTATCGTTAACTAAAAAAAATAAAAAAAATAAAATTAAAAAAAACCAGTTACTTGACAAATAACAAATAAAACTTAATACAATTTTATTTCATTTTTGTTTAGATTTAGTACTAAAATTAATAATATAAACAATAAAAAAAAAACACTAAATATAGCTGCGAGCTGCAATTATCGGGGTTCAAGCATTTCAAGGCCTCACATGCATAAAAAGGTATAATGTTTTCATTAGCAAGCCTGTAACCATCTCTATCATAGATGGAAAAGACCATTTACAGCAAATACAGGCAATTTGCTATAGAAAATATGTTTTTTAAAGCTTTATACCAGTTATTGAGGTTGAGCCAAAAACCCAGGACTAGTTCGCCAAAGTTGGTTTTTGAAATAATCTCCAATATTTAATGAAAGATTCAATGGACAGCGGCGGTCCTAGAGGCAAAGTTGCTCAGAATGAGGAGTTATACCATGTGGTATGAATGTCGTGGGTGTGTGCAAAAAAAAAAAAGAAGAAATCGCACGATACCGTGAGTCAAACAGGCCCAGCGAGTTTTGTTACAATCGGCCTCCGTTAACCTTGAGTTCTCGTTTCCTTTCCTCGCTTCCTTTCCTCGCGTCTTAGCTCCACCCCTTCAGGATGCGAGGGAAGGAAACAAGGAAAAGAAGCGAGGACGGAGGAATTGAATCAAGTGAAATGAAATCCTCGCTCCCTTTAGCGTCACTTCAAAGCGTCATTAGCTGCACTCGAGGGATACCCATATGTTGTTAAAGTTTGGTTATTTAAAAAAATATTATAAATATTAATAAAGCAAGATGCCCCGTTGAAATATGTGAGATGTAAAGTTTATTTAAACTGCATACATTAAAGCATACATTTAAATTATTGTGACAGATATGAAGGGGGAGGAGAATTTATGCGTGCGTCACGTTTCTCGATGAGAAAGACTTCCGCAAAGGATACACCTGTGTATCCTCGCTCATGACTCCTCAGGAAGCTTCCTCACTCCTCCATCCTCGCTTCCTCATGGTGCAATTAGAGAATTGAGATGTCCTTCAAGATGGCTGAGCTCGATCGGTTTCCGGGTCATAGGATGGAGGACGGAGGAGCGAGGAAACGAAGAGTGATATTAAGAAGCACCCCTTGTCTAATAGGTGCTCAAACTTCATTGGCCGATGACGGCCATGTTTTTTGAGATGCGTCAATGTCCTCATAGACAATCATGGCACCTTGGACAAAGACACTGCATGCCAATTTTCAAGTCAATCGGACTAATGATGAAGTAGCCATTTTCATGTTTTTTCCTNTACCCATATGTTGTTAAAGTTTGGTTATTTAAAAAAATATTATAAATATTAATAAAGCAAGATGCCCCGTTGAAATATGTGAGATGTAAAGTTTATTTAAACTGCATACATTAAAGCATACATTTAAATTATTGTGACAGATATGAAGGGGGAGGAGAATTTATGCGTGCGTCACGTTTCTCGATGAGAAAGACTTCCGCAAAGGATACACCTGTGTATCCTCGCTCATGACTCCTCAGGAAGCTTCCTCACTCCTCCATCCTCGCTTCCTCGTGGTGCAATTAGAGAATTGAGATGTCCTTCAAGATGGTTGAGCTCGATCGGTTTCCGGGTCATAGGATGGAGGACGGAGGAGCGAGGAAACGAGGAGTGATATTAAGAAGCACCCCTTGTCTAATAGGTGCTCAAACTTCATTGGCCGATGGCGGCCATGTTTTTTGAGATGCGTCAATTTCCTCATAGACAATTATGGCACCTTGGACAAAGACACAGCATGCCAATTTTCAAGTCAATCGGACTAATGATGAAGTAGCCATTTTCATGTTTTTTCCTGTTATAACGCCACCAAGTGGCCAGTCGCCGAGTCCTTTTTCAAACGACCACAGAATGAGCTCTTACATAGCTGTGCTAAGTTTGGTAAAAAATATTGCATTCCGTTCATGAGTTATAGCCATTTTAGTAAGAGTGGCTCAGACCTAGGACTAGTTCGCAAAAGTAGGTTTTTCAAAAAATCCAAAATACCCAAAAATTTCGAGAACGACGAGCAAATTCAAAGCATTTTGTCCAACTTGAGCCGAGGATTCCAACGATACAAGACACCTGAGTCTACGCCTAACGATTTCATACTTTTCATCGCTGTAGCGCCCCTGTCAGACCGATCGGGGTGAGCCTTGGTGACTTTGTAGACGGTGTGAGCACTACCAGCCCTCAAAGTTTCAAGTCTATAAGACTTACGGTTTGGTCTGCCCTATCACTTTTATGGGAGAATGCCGATCCTTGGAAAATGTAACAATTACAATAGGATTTCAGCTCTACGCACTTGAACCCCTAATAAAAATGACAAAACCCAACAAAATTACAAAAAATATATAAAAATAAAACCCAATTCAAAATATTAACTAAAAGTAATATCTCAATTACATTGTCAACTTTCCTATTGCTATTGCTCATAGTATAAGTGATTTTGAACACTATTAAACTTCCGAAGGGTTCAAAAGTCTGTTTCCAAATCTAATAATGTAACATTTTTAAGTATTAGGCCTACAGAATAAACTACAAATAGTAGTATATTTCCACTGTAGGTGTGTAACTCTTCCTGATCGGTATCAGCTGGGCTGTACATCAAAAACGACTAGTCGAACACAAACTGCAAACACTCCATGGCACATGAAACAGTTTGACAGAAATCAGGAAAGTACGAGTGGTTTGTCGAGCACAGTCAGTGCAACTCCAGTCGGTGTCGAGCACAGAGCCCAGAGGCTTTTCCCCTCGAGGCTGAAAACACGTCAAGAAATCAGTTCACAGAGCCAAGCGACAATTCCCAGGAGCTCTAAGCTTCTTATTCTTATTTGTGTTTTTTCTTCCCCTCTCCAGAGGAAACAGACTGTTGACCGGAGTGGGAAAGTGCCTGAGCAGTTTAGCCAGGCATGGTAGCAGATAGTTCTGTTTACACAGAACGAAAATTGCTGAAAAATTAATCAAATCGAAAGACGGACCGAAGCACCGAGGAGGGAAGCGGAGAGACCGCGGCCACGCATGACGAGCGCTCGGGGCACGCCAAATAAAACCTGAAGGGAAACACAATCACTCTGAAGCAAACACTGCGTGAACACAAAAACACCCACAGACATAAACGTGGAAGAGCTCGTCCACTGGACTGTGACCTCTTGAGATGAGGTGGTGATCTTCATTTTTGATTCTGCAAAGCCATTTTATGCTTTCAGAAGCATTTACTGGGTCTAAAACTGTCAAAGGATGTCAAAGGATGTGGGGTCTTAAAAGGTTGTTGATTTTATTCTACATGTTAGATAAGAAAAGCTTGAAATGTTTCGTTAACCACAAATGTTTGATTACAAAAGAGCCTACGCTTGTAATTTCACCTGGATAGCGGCAAATAGAGCGTATTAGTTCTGGCTCTGGTTCCAGAAGTATTTTCCCATTCATTTCTCTGCTTGGGATTTCAAAAAAGTCTTGGTTAAAGAGTTATAAGGCATGAACCAGGCCAACCAGCTATGAGGAGAATCATAACAGGTTTTTGAAAATCTAACAAGTAGGCATAGGTACAAGATTGTCAACTCAACGGCTTTAGTGAGGGAAAGAAGTACAATCCCATGAAGCATTGCGAACAGCATCATTAAATTAAAAACTATGGAGAAATATAAAACTGCATTTAAAAAAAATAAATAAATAGAAAATTCAGTAATCATTTACTCAACCTCATGGCCCAAAAGTTTATGTGTAAAAATTTCTGTTGAATCGAATTAAATATTTCTTTCTTTTTCTTTTTTTGTAATGTCTGTTTGATGCTTTACACAATAATGAATAAAAATTGTTTAATAAAACATCACAAAAATATAATATACCAAAAATGTAGCAAAAGAAACTCATTACGTGTTGTTTATTTTGAGTCATGTGTTACTCCAATTGGTCACATGATTTTTGTTTCACCACATTTACAGCTTGTTCAACTTGATGCAGCAACCTCAACTGCAACACCGTCTGATCGGTGGCTGAATGAAGCATTGCATGCCGGTAAGAAATTTTGTCCGACTTGAGACAGCGCCGACACGATAAGACTGTGACGATCACGTGTGTTTCGTGTTTATTTTCATGCCTTCAGTTTCACTAATGCTCACAAATCTGTTTTTATAACAGTTAAAGCTCTTTTCATGTAGTCACGATGTTATATTGTGTCAACTTCACGTCTCCGTTTTCAGCACCTCCCCGCCTGCACGCAGCTACTCTCGCGAACACAACTATAGCTTCAATGCAAGCAACTTCACGGGACGAAAGACAATCTCCACTGTTTGAGCCCTGAAAATCACAGAAATTCGATTACATGAAATGGTGTTTGAAAATGGTTTAAAAATTGCAAATTCACAAAAAACATAGGCCAAAAAACACACACAAAAAAGACTAAAAACAATGGGTTACACTGACATGGGCCTGAAAAGCACTTCACGGATAGTCCCCCTCCATCCTCAAATGGGACGGCATCCAAACGGCAGGCCCCGTCACCATAAATAACATCACTCGTGGATTTTAAACCAGCTGCGGCATCATAAATCCCGCCCAACAATTATTGATTAAATGCTTTCTCCCAATAATGAAAGGTATAAATCTCCCTCTTTCAAAAGACACGTATATAATCTAATAAAAGAGTTACATGCCCAAACCTCAGAGAGGGAACTTAAGAGACCGGGCTTCATTACAACCCAACGTGGGCGAAGGAGAGAGAGAGAGGTTGAAAACATACAGCTTGCATCTGCAAGCCACAATGGAATTAGTTATGAGAGGGTCCATTACTCAGAAGCAGATATTGATCAAAGAGAAACGTGTTTGCTTTGGAGACTGTTATTTAAGCGAGAACGCGGGTCATGTGTTTAAACGTTCATACGGTGTTACAAGGCCTCTAAATGATCATATTGATGAGCTTTGCCGAAAAACCTGTCACGTACAGTACAACCTGCTATATGTCTTCTGTCGTCTGATTGATAGTTTAGTCTTTTTTTAGCAAGTAGGCCTTTTAGTATGAGCTTTGATCATAATTGGCAGTAGGGTTGTCATGATTCCTTGATTAAATTTGAGTACTCGATTTTTGAAAATCCTAAAAAGCAGTTTACTTGTGTTGTATCGCCTAGCAAAATACCGGAAGTTGCACATTCCATGGACGAGAATCCATGAACCGCATTATTAGACTGTTTTCTAAGGCTGCACAATATATCGAACCATTTAAAATCATAACATAGCATAGTGCTATTGTGAATTCACAGAGTCTGTGATTAAATGTAATTTAATTTAATTAAGCAAATATATGCCTATATAGCATATATATATATATATATATGTGCTTTAATTACATGTGTGCAGGTTACATGCGTCTCAGAGCGGCTCCATTCATATTAAATGTTGCTCCACACGTACTCAGTCTATATAGTATTGGGTTTGTTTGGGTTTCCAAAAAAGGAACTGCAATTTCTCATGAGGAGCCATGAGGAACCATGATGAAAACCCAAAATGAGAAATTATGTAGAGGAAACCTGTCTGGAAACAATAATAATCCATGATGAGGAACTATGATTTCTCATGAGGAACCAAGATAATAATCCAAAATGAGAAACGATGTAGAGGAAACCTGTCTGGAAACAATAATAATCCATGATGAGGAACTATGATTTCTCATGAGGAACCAAGATAATAATCCAAAATGAGAAACTATGTAGAGGAAACCTGTCTGGAAACAATAATAATCCATGATGAGGAACAATGATTTCTCATGAGGAACCAAGATAATAATCCAAAATGAGAAACTATGCAAAGGAAACCTGTCTGGAATCAATAATAATCCATGATGAAGAACCTACATAGTTTCTCATTCAACCGTGATCAACCACTCAGTTCCTTGCAGAGTTTAAGTTCAACTCACCTGCTTGGAAGTTTCTAGAAATCCTAAAGACCTTGATTCGCTGGATCCAGTGTTTTTAACTGGAGTTGGAGCTAAACTCTGCAGGGCTGTGGCCCACCAGGAACTGAGTTTGAGACCAATGATGTAGAGGAAACCTGTCTGGAAACAAAAATAATCTGTGATGAGGAACCTGCGGTAAAATAACATAAGTTCTTTTAACTTCATCGGTAAAAAACAAAGAACAAATCGCAGGTATAAATATGAGAAACATAATGATGAAACTGCGTAAAGCGGCAGATGTTAAAACCAACATTTGCCATCTCCAGAAAGTCTGTAAGAGCAGAAGAAAGAAAACAAAAGGTCAAGGGGATTTCCCAGAAGGACACAGCTGGACCGGAAACATCCATAATCTGGTTTCAAGAGTCTGTTTCCATCCATAGGCAGAAGATGATGATCTTGAGTTCACCCACAAAAGGAAAGATTGTTTATGACAGAAACACAGCAGGTGGTCGAGCGCTAGAATCAATAAACTTGGCACAGATGAACATTGTAGGCTAGAGAAACGCCAGAACCTTCCTTCTGAGTATAATGACAGAGAAGCCCATATCTGTGAAGCCAACAACACTGGATCTCTCAAAAAACACTCGCTCATACCCGCAGGATTTGGTGCGGTGCTCGGTGACAATATGATCCGAAGGGGAAGAAACCCGTATCAATAAGAGTGACCTCTTCCTGAAGCTTTACTGAGCCCTTGGAGCCGCAAGGATTGATTGAGAGAGATTGGAAACGAGAGAGAGTGACTTTTAACCTTTACCCATAGGGGAAACTAAAAAGGATTTTTCCACCAATTTAAAATCCTTACAGTGAGCACCACACGAGTAAAATACATTGAAATACGATTTTACAAGCTCACCCTGTACAGTGAATCTCATTGCAGCTTTCGTGACTAGTATCTACTGTAGGGTTTGCCAACTTTCTACCAACTTTGACCTTGGAAATACAGTTTTAGGATCTAAAAACTTTGGGGAAAAGAACAATGATCATTTAAAATGTTATGTATGAGTGCTATTTCTGTGTCACAAATCAGTTTTCACTGGTATTTTTTTAAATATTATTCTATTTTTATAATATTTTGAATTATCCTTTATTTTTATATTTGTAATTTTTGAACTATTTTTATACACGCTTTTGCTATTTTATTTTCAATATTACAATAGGTTTATTTTTACTTCAGTTTTAGTTATTATTATATTTCCAGTTAGTAAATTTAGTGCTTCAATTAAACTAAACAAAAATTAAAAATGTTGCTTTGGTAACTAACCGAAATGAGATTTTCATCTAATATATTATTTGTGAAAATTAACTAGCAATTTGAGTGAAAATGGTTTTAAAGCCATTCTTTTTCCAGTAGAGAACCAATTTTAAATTTTTACTCAGAAATGACTTGTAAATTTCACAAATAATTACAAAGAAACAGCAAGAAACACGTTAAATTAAATGTGAGATTGAGGTAGAGAAAAGCGTACTCAAATAATCTTTGTTTTATTCAAANTAATTTTTGAACTATTTTTATACACGCTTTTGCTATTTTATTTTCAATATTACAATAGGTTTATTTTTACTTCAGTTTTAGTTATTATTATATTTCCAGTTAGTAAATTTAGTGCTTCAATTAAACTAAACAAAAATTAAAAATGTTGCTTTGGTAACTAACCGAAATGAGATTTTCATCTAATATATTATTTGTGAAAATTAACTAGCAATTTGAGTGAAAATGGTTTTAAAGCCATTCTTTTTCCAGTAGAGAACCAATTTTAAATTTTCACTCAGAAATGACTTGTAAATTTCACAAATAATTACAAAGAAACAGCAAGAAACACGTTAAATTAAATGTGAGATTGAGGTAGAGAAAAGCGTACTCCAATAATCTTTGTTTTATTCAAAACTATATGTTGTTTCACAGCACTGATTAATACCGATTCACTTGTTTGTAACTTGATAATTGAAATTAGTGAATAAAAAAATCTGCCAGTGAGTGCGCTAACACAAAATACACTTGTAGCTCCGCCCAGTGAAACCTCATTGGTCTACAAAATGGTGTATTAAACACCAAACAGGTCTTGATTTCAATGCATAATTTACATTTTTCCAATAAAATATTGTCTGTGTTGATTCTAGATTTAAAGTACAAATAGACATGACAGTGAATGTTCTGTTCAGCCAAAAAAAAATAGGACATCTTGCTAATAAGAAGCGTTTGGCAGCTCTAGTCAGAAAGGGAAAAAAGTGAAGACTGGACCAACTGTTGCCGTTCACTTTCATGAGATGACTACTGAGCCTGGGCTTGCTAATTAGCAGTCCCAGAAGCACCTAACACTTTCGTACTTATGAATATTTGATTAGACGCTTCGCTTGGATAACGCAGTGTGTGTGTGTGTGTGTGTACTTGAAACCATGGCAGTGTGACACAATGAACGTTTCTCTCCTCCGTTTATGGCGGCTCTCGTCCTGAAAAACAGCTTATTATGGCTGTTAACACAAAAGGAACAAAAGTATGTTCTCCACGACAGACGCGCTTCTCTGTGCAAACAGTCAATGTGGATAAACGCGCAGACAATTCAACAGACAACAAACAAACAAACCAACTGCAACGCTATTTAAAGGAACTCAAATGAGAGAAGGGTTTTGTTCATGTCTTGGAAATACAGGCGACACAAATACTCTGATATTCCTTCTCAGCCTAGATGTGGATTTCTTTCTTTCTAGCGTTTTCTATGTACTGAACATTCTGCTTTANTACGTCCTAAAAAAAAAAAAAAACACGTCCGAAATGCTCAATTCTGTTTACAGTTTTACAATTTACAATAAATTGTAAAACTGTAAATTGTAAAATTTTGTCGTACTGCACTGGTGTTTTTTTTACATGTTGCAAGTATTAACAACTTAAAAAATTGTGGAAAAACTAGTGAAAAGACAATGTATTAAACTATGAAAACATTATATATATATATATACACACACACACACACTCACACATACATCATTATATACACATATATATATATAAAAAAAAAAAAAAAAAA
>RJVU01003824.1:570553-609090 GCA_003731715.1 Anabarilius grahami | reverse complement strand
TATTATTACTAACAAATATTTAAATATAAATAAATTGTATAATAAATTATTATTAATAATAAAAAATATAAAAAATGGATTTACTGTAAATTATACATGGTTATGGTGACTGCAAAATAATAGGATAAATTAAAAAATATATATATAAATACTAAATATTAGGGCTGGGTATTGACAATTTTCATGATTCGATTCGATTATGATTTCGATTTGATTCGATTCGATTCAATATCGATTATTTTGGATGTAGTATATCAGTTACAGTACGGCAAATTTTCGAGAGGATAAAAATCTCTCAACTAATGCTGTAAATTACACATGAGAGTCAGTTAGTACTACTATAATAATATTGAAGGTTAAATTAACTTATTTATATAAAAACACTTAAATTACACTCAATAATGTTGTTATTATTATAAATAAAGTTTAGAATTACATAATCATATTTCTTCTCCAATTCGTTTTTTTTTTTTATAAACATTTAAATCGCGGCTGTCATAACTGATTTATTCAAACATGCATTAAATATTGAAGAACATTAAAAATTAAAAGTGTAACGGTGCATAGCTATATTTATCAGAATGCTGCTCTCTAGAGTTCATTTTTCTAGCTGACTAATGAGTTTATGGTCACTGAATATGTTTTTCTGAGGTAAATGTGACGTTACGTGACTTTGTTTACAAGCTGTTTTATCCGCTAAAAGCTAAAAAAAAAAAAAATACTCCACACAATGGGACATCCGGTGTGCTGTGTCAGAATTATTCTAGGACAATATCTCCAGCCCTCTTGATTATGCCTGACTCCAGTTATACATCAGCTTGGAAGGGTGATGGGTTTTTAAAAGGCTTTTATTTAAGAAAAGGTAACACAAACTCATTTCTAGCCCTATTGCACGTCAGTCAACAAGAGCCCACAAAAAAAACATAACAGGTCCAGAATGGCGTGCTGAGCCGCAAATGACAGCAATTTGAGAAGCGATTTTCTTCTGCACACTGCCATTTCATTAAAACAAGATCCAAATGGAATCTACACACTTTCCAATTTTAGATTTTTTTTTTTACAATTGTACTGGTAGCCAGAAAGTCAAAAGGACCAGTTCCATAAATGAAGATGCAAAGATGGAAAATACGTCAAACTTTCTACAGGTTCTGTGCCTAGTTATAACCTTGCAAAACAATAGGTGCATCCGAAATTTGCAAACTCACACACTATTCTATGCCATTTTTTCCAGTATAAATAGTGCAAGTAGTGATTTTTTATTGATGTCTTTCCGAGGTTGAAACACTGATTGAGCGATTACACTAAACATGATACGGATTTCGGTAAGTTGTACTGTATCTTTTAACATACCTTCAGATGTTCATGCATGTATTAAAGCGGAGGAGAGGATGTTCACATGCGCTCGTGCTGCCGCTTCTCTTTAACTGAGCCGCTAAAGCGATCCGTCGCGCCACATTAAACAGCGCCAAAACGGTATTTATTTTTTGAATCTCATAATAAGATGAACGTCATTTGAAATCTGAAAACTTTGCTTCATATCAAAAGTAACAAAGCACAAAGATTATTGCGATTTATTGGATGGGAGGCGCTACATATTCTGCTCATTCATCAACTGAAAACAGACTAGACTAATCGATTCTTGGGATTTAAGAATCGATATCGGTTCGTAAAAATGAGAATCGATTAAAATCGAGAAATCAATATTATTATTAAGGGTACTCCATCAGGATTTATGGAGCCGATCACCGATCGTCAATCACAGGAAGCCGTATCTGCCGATACCGATCTATTTGAAGTTGTCTTTTTATCATGTAGAATTATTTATAGGGATGCTCCAGTCAGGATTTTTACAGACATTAATTTAGGGCTTGAATTTAATTTTGGAAAATGGGGGGAATTAATGTTAATCAAACAACAAAAGACAAAGAAAAAAATCAGAGACAGCGTCAGGATTATTAGGCTGCTGTCACTTTAAGAGCGAATGCACAGATCCAATATACTGTTACTGTCTAATCTGTACAACATATAATGGTGTAATCCAACATGGTGATATACACTGAGCTCTACCTTTACAGCATGAATCAAAAGGGACCATTCCTTGCTAAATGCTACTTGAATGATTAGTGAAAGTGAAAGTGAAGTGAAGTGACATGTGGCCAAGTATGGTGACCCATACTCGGAATTTGTGCTCTGCATTTAACCCATCCAAGTGCGCACACACACAGCAGTGAACACACACACCCGGAGCAGTGGGCAGCCATTGCTGCGGCGCCCGGGGAGCAGTTGGGGGTACGGTGCCTTGCTCAAGGGTCTCACCTCAGTCGTGGTATTGAGGGTGGAGAGAGCGCTGGACATTCACTCCCCTCACCGACAATCCCTGCCGGACCTGAGACTCGAACCCATGACCTTTGGGTTACAAGTCCGACTCTCTATCCATTAGGCCACGACTGCCCTAAAGTCAGTCATTAGTGCTGTGTGCATGCCAATCACCATAATCAGACCAAAGACACATCCGCTAAAAACCTTTAAGTCCAACAAAAACCATCAAGAGTCCAACAAAAACACACCACATCTGTCAAAAGTCCAACAAAATCACGCCTCAACCTTCAAGTCCAACAAAAACCATCTAGAGTCCAACAAAAACACACCACAACCGTCAAAAAGTCCAACAAAAACAAACCAACCGTCAAGACTCCAACAAAAACGTGCATCAATTGCCAAAAGTCCAACAAAAACACTGCACAATCATCAAAAGATCAAACTATTTTAAATTTGACCCCGTGCGCCACTGACTTGTCAAAGCAAAGCAATTAATTACTAGACCGTTTTCATGACGTATCATTATGCGAGCAGAGTAAAGCTGTTATATTCTGTGCAAATTAATAAATAGTGCAATCACTGTCCTTGACACTGCAAAAAATGTTTTGTCCTAATTTGTAGTAAAGGTAAAATTAGACTTTTTTTTCTTGTTTTGAGGAAACATTAAAGTATAAACCTCAACATTTTATGCAATCATTAAAACAAAATATTAATATTAAAAAACCTATCAAGTTTGTGGATGTCTTGATATTTTACCTGAAAATAAAACCAAAATAAAGATTTAGAAAGTGCACTGGTGCACTAAATCATATGATGGAACGGCAAATACAGTTCAATTAAACCTGATTCATCTAATCTAATTCAACCAGGGCCCACGGGTTTGTAAACCATCCCATCTGAGGTACGATATACAACTTAGTGATTTTGAAAACAAATTTGACAGGGGAAAGATATGGAAACATCAGGCTTGGTGAATATCTCCCTCACATTAGCCTCAAAGCAACAGGAGAGATTTCACAGAACATCAACTCGATAAACAAGGATTGATCTGGAGAGATTTCCAAATCTAAAAGTAATATCGTCTTATTTTACCAGGTGCGTTCGCATATCCCTCTGAGATCTCTGCGATTGAAAAAGCTGACGATTCCAACGATAACCTTAGGAAGGCAACAACCACAGAGAATTGAAGCTAAGGAGAAAGAAACAGGCAGATAAATGCAGAGAAACTGCACAAAAAGATCTTTAAATGTTTTAGAGGAAGCGTCCAGCAGCGCAGCATTGATTGACAGCTCCGCTCTGTTCTGCCTTTTACTATTGATCAGTGAAGAAAATAATGAAGTCGTCAAACGAGAAGAAAACCCTTATTCGTTATTTATTCGACCCTTTTTCCTCTGAAAAAGAATGTTTTCTAATCATCCCCAACCTGTCAGTGTTGTTTTACATAACCTGTTATGTAATCTGCACAATATTTATATCTACTGCAGGAATATAAAAAGAGAGAGTGGGAGAAACTTAATTAATCTTTAATAGAACAAATACAAATCCAACCTCATTGAGACGTGATTATTAAATAATTCCTTCAATAATTTTGTCTACTAAGTGGAAAAAAGTGCTTTTTATAAAAACAAATGTATTATAAAATATAAAAAATTTATAATATTTATACATTCATTAATATTTATAAATTAAATGATTGAATCATTTAAAAATTAACTTCAATATAATTCATTTTTATATAAATAAATTGTTTGAAAATGAAAGAAAATATTTAGGATATGTTTAATTATTTAGTACAAATGTAATATTTTGTTAACAAATATAATTAAAATGTAATAATAAATAATGTTTTGAAATATAAAATAAGAACCACACTAACCCAAAGTATGAGTAATTCAAGTAGCAAACAACACTAAACATTAGTATCTTGCATGCCTTTATCACAGAAAAAACTTTTCCATGTGCCTTGCTCTCCATTAGTCCCTTGGGAACCCAAAAAAACAGACAATGGGCAAGAAATAGCTAAAAACAGACGATTATTACCACCTACAGAAAAAAAAAGGAAAAAGAAAAGGGAAATGGAAGAGTGAGAAATCTATCCAGTGGTCTCGGTCATGAAAGTGCAGCAGTAAGACCCGGCGTAAGGGGTTTTTCGGCCGCGCTCCCCAGAGACGCATGCTGTGCTGTTTGGACTTTCATTGGAAAACTGCTGCCTGCTCTTTAATGAAAACTATATTTCACACCATGGGGGATGAAAGGCGCTCTTACTTCCCTCTCCTACAAACACATTCTTGCTCTCCCTCTCTCTGTCTGACAGCTCCCAATTCCTTCGGTGTGTGCCAAGCGTTTGATTAGACGCAGCGAGAGGGCGAGTCAGCTGAGGTAGATGCATGATAACCTTACACTTAACTTCATTCGTTCACCGTGTTACCCGTCATTCACACCCTTGGCAATACAAAAACAAGTAATAACAGCTTTCACTGCTCTCGGTTTAATCAGCTACCAACAGGCCAAGGGGCAGGAGGAAAAGAAGCGTAGAAACACAGTGGTGACCAGTAAAGATAGTTTCCTGCTGTATTCTAATCACACATGCTGGTAAAGTCAATGTCGAGAGGTTGAAAATCGCATGGTCAGAATCGAAAATGATTGCTGGGAAAACACTTTTACAGATGCAACACATTCGCAGCAGCTCACATCATTTATTCTGGATAGGATGTGTGAAGTTGCGGCATGTTAAAGTAGTTTTTTTCTGTAGTTTATGGTAAACTTTCATAAAATAAAATAAAAGACCATTTGAACTGGGTTTACTATGATTTTACTCCAGATACTTTTTTTGAACTATGGTTACCATGTAACATCTATGGCAAACTATCATAAAATACCATTTTAACTGGGTTTACTATGATTTTACTTGAGATACTTTATTTGAACAATGGTTACCATGCAAAAACTATGGTAAACTTTAATAAAAGACCATTTGAACTGGGTTTACTATGATTTTACTCCAGATACTTTTTTTGAATTATTGTTACCATGTATCATCTATGGCAAACTATCATAAAATATCATTTTAACTGAGTTTACTATGGTTTTACTCCAAATATCACAGTTAAACTATGGTTACCATGCAAAAACTATGGTAAACTATCATAAAAGACCATTTTAACTGGGTTTACTATGATTTTACTTCAGATACTTTATTTGAATTATTGTTACCATGTATCATCTATGGCAAACTATCATAAAAGACTATTTTAACTGGGTTTACTTAGATTTTACTCCAAATATCACAGTTAAACTCTGGTTACCATTCAAAAACTATGGTAAACTTTAATAAAAGACCATTTGAACAAGGGTTACTATGATTTTACTTCAGATACTTTATTTGAATTATGGTTACCATGTATCATCTATGGTAAACTTTAATAAAAGACCATTTTAACTGGGTTTACTTTGATTTTGCTTCATATACTTTTTTGAACAATGGTTACCATGCAAAAACTATGGTAAACTTTAATAAAACACCATTTCAACTGAGTTTATTATAATTTTACTCCAAATATCACAGTTATGGTTACCATGCAAAAACTATGGTAAGCTATCATAAAAGACCATTTTAACTGGGTTTACTATGATTTTACTTCAGATACTTTATTTGAACAATGGTTACCATGTATCATCTATGGTAAACTATCATAAAAGACCATTTGAACTGAGTTTACTATGATTTTACTCCATATACTTTTTTTGAACAATGGTTACCATGCAAAAACTATAGTAAACTTTAATAAAAGACCATTTGAACAAGGGTACTATGATTTTACTCCAAATATCACTGTTAAATGATGTTTACCATGTATCATTTTTGGCAAACTATCATAAAAGACTATTTTAACTGGGTTTACTTTGATTTTACTCCAAATATCACAGTTAAACTCTGGTTACCATGCAAAAACTATGGTAAACTTTCATAAAAGACCATTTGAACAAGGGTACTATGATTTTACTCCAGATACTTTATTTGAATTATTGTTACCATGTATCATCTATGGTAAACTATCATAAAAGACCATTTGAACTGAGTTTACTATGATTTTACTCCATATACTTTTTTTGAACAATGGTTACCATGCAAAAACTATAGTAAACTTTAATAAAAGACCATTTGAACTGAGTTTATTATAATTTTACTCCAAATATCACAGTTATGGTTACCATGCAAAAACTATGGTAAACTTTAATAAAAACCATTTGAACGGGGGCTTACTATGGTTTTACTCCAAATATCACAGTTAAACTATGGTTACCATGCAAAAACTATGGTAAACTTTAATAAAAACCATTTGAACGGGGGCTTACTATGGTTTTACTCCAAATATCACAGTTAAACTATGGTTACCATGCAAAAACTATGGTAAACTTTAATAAAAACCATTTGAACGGGGGCTTACTATGGTTTTACTCCAAATATCACAGTTAAACTATGGTTACCATGCAAAAACTATGGTAAACTTTAATAAAAACCATTTGAACGGGGGCTTACTATGGTTTTACTCCAAATATCACAGTTAAACTATGGTTACCATGCAAAAACTATGGTAAACTTTAATAAAAACCATTTGAACGGGGGCTTACTATGGTTTTACTCCAAATATCACAGTTAAACTATGGTTACCATGCAAAAACTATGGTAAACTTTAATAAAAACCATTTGAACGGGGGCTTACTATGGTTTTACTCCAAATATCACAGTTAAACTATGGTTACCATGCAAAAACTATGGTAAACTTTAATAAAAACCATTTGAACGGGGGCTTACTATGGTTTTACTCCAAATATCACAGTTAAACTATGGTTACCATGCAAAAACTATGGTAAACTTTAATAAAAACCATTTGAACGGGGGCTTACTATGGTTTTACTCCAAATATCACAGTTAAACTATGGTTACCATGCAAAAACTATGGTAAACTTTAATAAAAACCATTTGAACGGGGGCTTACTATGGTTTTACTCCAAATATCACAGTTAAACTATGGTTACCATGCAAAAACTATGGTAAACTTTAATAAAAACCATTTGAACGGGGGCTTACTATGGTTTTACTCCAAATATCACAGTTAAACTATGGTTACCATGCAAAAACTATGGTAAACTATCATAAAAGACCATTTTAACTGGGTTTACTATGATTTTACTTCAGATACTTTATTTGAATTATTGTTACCATGTATCATCTATGGCAAACTATCATAAAAGACTATTTTAACTGGGTTTACTTTGATTTTACTCCAAATATCACAGTTAAACTCTGGTTACCATGCAAAAACTATTGTAAACTTTAATAAAAGACCATTTGAACAAGGGTTACTATGATTTTACTCCAGATACTTTATTTGAATTATGGTTACCATGTATCATCTATGGTAAACTTTAATAAAAGACCATTTGAACTGTGTTTACTTTGATTTTACTCCAGATACTTTATTTGAATTATGGTTACCATGCAAAAACTATGGTAAACTTTAATAAAAGACCATTTGAACAAGGGTTACTTTGATTTTACTCCAGATACTTTATTTGAATTATGGTTACCATGTATCATCTATGGTAAACTTTAATAAAAGACCATTTGAACTGTGTTTACTTTGATTTTACTCCAGATACTTTATTTGAACAATGGTTACCATGCAAAAACTATGGTAAACTTTCATAAAAGACCATTTGAACAAGGTTACTATGATTTTACTCCAAATACTTTATTTGAATTATGGTTACCATGTATCATCTATGGTAAACTATCATAAAAGACCATTTTAACTGGGTTTACTTTGATTTTGCTTGATATACTTTTTTTGAACAATGGTTACCATGCAAAAACTATGGTAAACTTTAATAAAAGACCATTTGAACTGAATTTATTATAATTTTACTCCAAATATCACAGTTATGGTTACCATGCAAAAACTATGGTACACTTTCATAAAAGATCATTTTAACTGGGTTTACTATGATTTTACTTCAGATACTTTATTTGAACAATGGTTACCATGCAAAAACTATGGTAAACTATCATAAAAGACCATTTGAACTGAGTTTACTATGATTTTACTCCATATACTTTTTTTGAACAATGGTTACCATGCAAAAACTATGGTACACTTTCATAAAAGACCATTTGAACAAGGGTACTATGATTTTACTCCAAATATCACTGTTAAATGATGTTTACCATGTATCATCTTTGGCAAACTATCATAAAAGACTATTTTAACTGGGTTTACTTTGATTTTACTCCAAATATCACAGTTTAACTCTGGTTACCATGCAAAAAACTATGGTAAACTTTAATAAAAGACCATTTGAACAAGGGTTACTATGATTTTACTCCAGATACTTTATTTGAATTATTGTTACCATGTATCATCTATGGTAAACTATCATAAAAGACCATTTTAACTGGGTTTACTTTGATTTTACTCCAAATATCACTGTTAAATGGTGTTTACCATGCAAAATCTATGGTAAGCTGTTAACATTACTGAGATAATCAGGGTTTGGCTTGGTCAGTTTATTTATTAACATCAAATTCTTTCATTATGTCTTGCAAAACTCATGGATTAATCTAATAAGAAATAAATGTAGACTTAATATCTAATATTCTAATTTCTTGAAAAAAAGACGATTCTTGGCACAGATGGGAAACTCCCACCGGATGCTGAGGTTAATTCACGACTGACTGAAAACATAACAAATAAATAACTCATTATCCTTAAGTAACGAGTATGGAAAGTCATTTAATTAAACTGAAAGGTTTATTGTTTCTGCTGTAATATCTGGGCCCTTAAAGAGCTGTGGGAATGGGATCTTGACGATTTATTAGATTAATTTTGTTTGGTAAAACGCCAGGGAGAAACATTATAATAAGGATCAGGAAACTGGTTTTTTTTCCCCTCTAAAATTAATAAAAATGTCATTTAAAAATAAATAAATAAATATGATAATAAAAGTAAAAAAATATTTTTAATGTTACAATAAATTCAACTATGCTAATAAAAATAAAAACAAAGTATAAAAATAGTTTATAATACAATAATAAATTAAACAAACAAAAAATTGTAAAAGTAGTAAAATGAGGAGCAAGGATATTTTCACAATCTCTGATTGTGTTCGTCTGAAAGAAGATCATGAAATATAAAATAAGAGTCATAGTCATAAGTCATATTCACCTGATGGCTTGAGGGTGAGTAAATCTTGGGATCATTTTCATTTTTGGGTGAACTAACCCTTTAAATTATTTCGGTGGAAATGTTCATTCTATAATTAATGCTAAATAAATCTGATAAGACGTCAAATCAAAAAAATTTTTTACCTTGCTTTACTATGGTTTTATTTCCAAATATCACAGTTAAACTATGGTTACTTACAATGCAAAAAAAACATTAATAAAAGATCATTTAAACTGAGTTTACTATAGTGTCACTGCAAATAATTCCTTCAAACTATGCTTACCATGCAAAAACTATAGTTTCTACAGAAGAACCATAGTACATTTTCAAAAAAAGATGATTTTGACTTTGTTTATGATGATTTTACTCCAAATACCGCAATTCAAATGTGACTGCCATGCAAGAACCATGATACATGTTCATAAAAGAACAATTCTACATGCCATTTTAATTATGTTTCTACAAATAAACCAGCTACCACACAAGTACCATGGTAAAAATTTCATAGGAAGTGATTTTACAAGGGTTTTACTCCAAATATCACAGTTAAACAGTGGTTACCATCCAAGAATCATGCTTTTATGATGTTGAAAATGTAATCACATTGATCAACGGGTGCTATGTGACAAAAGTAGAAAATAAAATGGATTTCTGCGACTAAAAATGTGGCTGACCTGGAGGGAAGTTCAGGCTTTAACTCATTTTCAGACTACAGCAGCTGCGGTTCTTGGCATCTCAACGAGCTCAACTCTGATCCACCTCGTCTTCCTCATACGGTCTTTCCTCTCACCAACATGTGTGCATTTTTTAGGTGGGTTTCTATGGCAACTGTTACAAGATGATGGAGAGACAAACTCAGCAGGAAGAGAGAGGGAATGAGAGGGTCGGATATAAGCATGTCTTTTATAAATGCCATGGAGACGCAGGAGAAACTGAAGCGGCCAAGAACCTGTAACAAACGCAATACATGTCCACTGTTTGATGCAGGAAACTGTGTTTAATTAGTGTTCACCAAAGCATGAGATAAACCGCATTTATCAAAAGAGAAAAATCAAGTTGTTGCAGATATATCTCAAATGAACTCATGTTTGACGATAGTCAGTATCTCAGCGTTCTCGCTCTGAAACGGCTCTGAAAGCTTTTATTACAAAGCAGATTAACTGATTAATTGTCAATGATATGTGTTTATTTCTACAAAATGAACAGAGACACGAAAAAAGCATTGGAATCCGTTGAAGAGCGCAGGCCATAAAGTGTGTGTGTGTGTGTGTGTTATCAGAAAACACTGAATCTGCTCTTACAGGCGGGAATCGGACATTTGTTTAATGGCTTCCTTTGCTGCGCTAATCAAACATACGCTTGACGGATTCGCAGAAACCACTGCATCTTATTTCCAGCGCTTAAGCGGACAGAGTCACACAATCTGCTGGTGTGGCGACAAGGACGGTCGAGGGCTTCGGCTGAGTGGAAATTCAGCGTGTTCAGCAAATACGAGTTGGCGTTCGTGCTCTGGATGCGCAAGGGCTGAACGCTGCTCTTCTGAACTGCTCCAAACGCTACAATAAAGATGCACTTCTCAATGAAAAACAGAACAATATTTTCTTCTTACAGAAATGATGGCCTACTTTATGAAAAACTAACTTGCTTTGGTCAAAACTTTCTGCTTTTCTGACAGGGACTCTGTTAAACTCCACACAGACTGTAGCTGCATTAAATAGCAAACACTTTGCAATAAAGTTGTGTGTATTGTAGGGTGACCATATGTGCCATTTTCCCAGGACGCGTCCTGTCCAGGATTTCTAAATTGCCTAAAATGGCTTGAGCCCTTGCCTCTTTAATTGTGAAAGTGGTCATATCGATGTGCCCCCGGAACGTGATTTAGGAGCGCGATTTCTACACGGAGGTCTGTGCAAGTCACTGTTCTTATTGACAGTCTTCATGCAATGCATTAAAATGTTGTCGTATTTGCAATGCTTTGACCGTTCTCTGTAGATCCAGCCTTCTCGCAAGCCACGATTGGTTGATTATGTATAATGCATGCTATTGGTCAAATAATTTTTCAGTCGTTACCTTCCGCAAATATGAAAACAAAACCAAAACTGGGACATTTTATGCAACTTAGAAATCCTGGACAGGACGCGCCCTGGGAAAATGGCACATATGGTCACCCTAGTGTATTGAAATTGAGGAAGCGTTGCTAAGAAAGGTGCAGTATTGTTTTCTCGTATTTAAAGTCCCCCTGTAGTAATTTTATCCCTTAAAATCACTCAAAATTACATATTTAAATGTTTTTTCCTGTAAAAAAGTCTTCATGCCTTAAAATAGCCTGAACGTAACTCTAGACCCTCACTTCATTTAGTAAACACAGATCTATGAATATGTAAATTAGCCCCACCTCCACTCACTCGCACAAGCTCAGAGATCCACTCGGTCAACTTACTGAGGTAAACGCTGCACAAAGGTATCGCTCTTTACAACGTTGGACACAACGGTAATTAATATTATTAGCCTTTTGTTTGACTACGTTATCAAACAGCTCATAATGTGTTGTTAACGTATCCTATTTTTCATATAAACAGAAAAATGTACCTGGCTTCTCTTGAGACTCCCCTGTTTCAGAGCGGTCACAGTTACACAAATTCTATATCTTGATTATTGTTAATGTAATTCATTTTTCCAGGAGCTCATTGCTTCTACGTTCAGTTAAACTGATAACAGTGATTGTAAATTGTAAATTATTACATTATTTGCTAACTGCATTCTTTAAATTGTAATGTTGACATGCATTCTCTGTAAAGCTGCTTTGAAATGATATGTATCGTGAAAAGCACTATAGAAATAAATGTGAATTGAATTTAATTGAATTAATGATATGCTAAAGTCCACCCACACATTGACGTGATTGGTTACAAGGCAGTTTGTGATGTCAGAAACACCAGCGATTTCAAACCGCATTTTTGAGACGGTCTTTGGTTCACTACAGTTTTAAACAGAAAATACTCAGCAAAGCTGTTGACTTGCACATGGTTTGTCTGAATGCATATTAAAAACACCCCATAGACATATAAACAACATTAAAAACTTGATTTTCACCACAAGGGTACTTTAAACTAGTCACTACGCTAGTCAAGCAAATTGTCAATTACCCAAGGACAAAATCATTGGGTCTAGTGCTCGATTGTAGCATGTCCCGTGAGTTTATGCGCTAGGTAAGCTGTAGTTTAAAGTGATCTACCCGTGCACTGACACCAGGTCAGCATTAAAAGCAGGACGGAGCGTTTGCTTATTTATCTCGGGTGGGTCACCAACCATGAAAAGTGCTGAAAACATGGACAGAAATGTCGCACGGGGTCTCAGAGCGATCCATCACCGCGAGCCCATCCATTGATCTTCATAAGCACTGACATTCCCAGTTCAAGAGAGGAGAGCGGATCCTCCCCACCTGCGATACGATGACAGATGGAAATCAGATGGAAAGAGAGCAGACGTGTTTCTATTTACACATTTTTAGACGCGCTTTCTAAAGACGCAAGTAATTCTCCATTTGCAAACTTTCAGTTAAAGCATGATGCGTGTACTTGAGAAGGACTCGTTTTACCACTTTTTAAGGGAACTGGCGTCTCTCGACACACAAACGCAACAGATGTTCACACACATCTGCGAGAGCTAGCAGGATGTTTCATAGGGGATGCAGTTGAGAGCGCTAATTAGCCAAACAGACCAGACCGGATACAGTAACAACGAGAAACGTGTGAATGTGGACAGATGTAAACTGGAAAACATCAGCTATCTGTTTGAACTGAGAGAGAAGCTACAATCAGCCATGAGCTGCTATAGAGAGACAGATGATAAATGGAGAGATAGATAGATGTCTAGATGGATCAACAGAAAGACAGACAGACGTCTAGATGGATCGACAGACAGACAAACAAACAAACAGATAGTCAGTCTGTCTGTCTGTCTGACAGGCAGACAGATAAATAGATAGATAGATAGATAGATAGATAGATAGATAGATAGATAGATAGATAGATAGATAGATAGATAGATAGATAGATAGATAGATGATAGATAGATAGATAGATAGATAGATAGATCGATCAACAGACAGACACAGACAGACAGATAGATAGATAGACAGACAGACAGACAGACAGACAGATAGATAGATAGATAGATAGATAGATAGACAGACAGATAGACAGATAGATAGATAGACGTCTAGATGGATTGACAGTTAGATAGATAGACAGATAGATAGATAGACAGATAGATAGATAGATGATAGATAGATAGATAGATAGATAGATAGATAGATAGATAGATAGATAGATAGATAGATGATAGATAGACGTCTAGATGGATTGATAGTTAGACAGACACACAGACAGACAGACAGACAGACAGATAGATAGATAGATAGATAGATAGATAGATAGATAGATAGATAGACGTCTAGATGGATTGATAGTTAGATAGACACACAGACAGACAGATAGATAGATAGATAGATAGATAGATAGATAGATAGATAGATAGATAGATAGATAGATAGATAGATAGATATATAGACAGACAGACAGATAGATAGACGTCTAGATGGATTGACAGTTAGATAGACAGACAGACAGACAGACAGACAGATAGATAGATAGATAGATAGATAGATAGATAGATAGATAGATAGACACAGACAGACAGATAGACAGACAGCTAGATAGATATATAGATAAATAGATAGACACAGACAGACAGATAGACAGATAGATAGATAGATAGATAGATAGATAGATAGATAGATAGATAGATAGATAGATAGATAGATAGATAGATAGATAGATAGATAGATAGATAGATAGATAGATAGATAGGTCACAGTAGGAACAAATACACACAAATGCAACCGTTTTCTTCACTTTTCTTTTTTTTTTTGTAAATAATTCCCTCCCTCACACACACACACTCAGAAGGAGGGAGCTCCTACAGACACACACACACACCTGCTCTCCAGCGGCCACAGCACACACGTTTACAGCCACCGTCACCATGACCGATGATGATGTGAACAGTATTTCACGTCTGTGAGTAGCCGGGTCGAGCACAAATGACGGCGGCCCTCACAGCGGATGCTAATGCTGAGACTGCCAGGAAGAGAAGCTGGATCATGACTGACCCCTACAGGTCAAGAGGGAATAGGGAATTACACGTGCTAAAGTAAACTGTAACATTGACTTCATGGTTTATCTGACTTTCTTATTCCACATAAAACATAAAATTAGAGATTAGCAAAAATGTCCAAGCTTCTGTTTTCCATTCAACAAAAGTGCACTGCAAAAAAAAAAAAAAAACGTCCTCAGTATTTTCATCTTGTTTTCTGATTTAAGTATGTTTAGTAGGGATGGGGCAATGCATCGTGGTTCGTGGATCATTTCTGATATCGATTCTGAGCTTAGTTTTTAACAGCAGATGGCACTCTAGGCTAGTTTTTAACCATATGCTCAAATGCTCATGAAGAAGAGCGCTTGTGCATTCGGCTGAGTCTGACTATGTATCAGAATGCTTTTATGACATGATATCAGAATCGATCCTGAATCATTTCTCGTTTTGTGATGCATCGATGTATTGTCCCAGCCCTAATGTTTAGATATATGTACTGGAAAACAAAAATACTGAGAAAGAAAATCTAAACCAAAAAGAATCATAAAAGATATCATTAACTGAAGCTCACAGCTCACATAAATAAATCACTTCATTTTTTGGTTGAAGCAACATGAGGATGAGTAAATGATGACAAAATATTCTGCCATTTCAGAGAGCAAACACCAATCTGACAGCAGAACACCAGAGGAACAAACTGTACTGCTAAAAAACACACACTAGCAACCAAAACACTGTGTTTAGTGTGTAAATATATGAATGATTGATTCTAAAGCATATAAAACTACACCACACTGACTTCAGACTTAACAACTAATTGATTAAGATATGATTAATACTTCACAAACATGCAAATCAATGTCTGGAGATGTGTAATTCTGCATGTGCGATAATGTGCCGTGCGGTTTTAGCGGGACACAGGGGCACTTAAGGGCAACGAGAAACTCTAGAAAATAATATTCTGGATAATAAACTCTAATATTCAAAGCTATTAATGCACAGATGTAAAGTGAGATTGCTCTGACACTGACTGCAGTTATTTGGCACGCTATAATTGAATCATTATCTGCAGAACGTGGCGTTCTGAAGAGGATAATCTGAGATATAAATCAGTAGCAAGAAAACACATTACAGAAGTATCATTATTAATTGGCATCAGTGTTATTGTTAACTAAAACAGAAATTGCACCGAAAAATTTATAAAATAATTTAAATAAAGCTGAAATAAAAATAAATATTGTGAACTTTATTTCAGTTAGTTACCAGGGCAAATTTTATGCTGAAGTACTAAAATTACTAAAATGTAGATAAAATAAAGCTAAATGGATATTTTTTTTAAATGAAAAACTAATAAAAATTACAAAAAGCACAACAAAATTATGAAAATTAAAAATATAAAATAAAAGTAAAAATATGAAAATAAAATCTAATTCAAAATATTATACTATAATACTATAATAATAAATAAATACAAAAACAACAATGATGTGTGTGCTATGAGAATCTGAAAGCATGTGTGTTCATGTACTTGTAAAGAGTTACAGGTTTAAGTCAACAAAACACTGGCAAAGACTACAAAACTTTCAATACTTCAATTTACTAGTGGTACTAAAAACTTACATAAACTCCAGTATTTTCATCTTGCTTTCCAGTCCAAATATCTACATATTCTTAAATCAAGATATTTACTTGAGAAGCAAAATGACAAAAATCCTATATCTTGTTGTCTGAGAATTAAATAA
This sequence comes from Anabarilius grahami, assembly GCA_003731715.1. NCBI lineage: Eukaryota > Metazoa > Chordata > Actinopteri > Cypriniformes > Xenocyprididae > Anabarilius > Anabarilius grahami. The sequence goes on along the minus strand of RJVU01003824.1, from coordinate 592,646 downwards.
AGTACATTTTTACTTTAAAAAAAAAATTGGGTAAGAAAAAGTAACTTGATCCAAAAGAAAAACAAGCTCATTTGATCCAATTGGAAGCATAAAGTAAAACATTTTTTTAATCATTTTTTCAGAAAACAACACTTAATATCTGTGCATTCAAGTACTTTTGTAGAGTATGTTACAGGAACACCAATGCAAAACTTTTTAAACTTCACAGTTTATTAGTGGTACGGCTGGGCGATATGGTCAAAAATGTTATCACAATATTAATTTACCATTAATGGGGAAGGAAGTGCTTTCCATATATTTGTTAGACCTTGAGAATGAATAAAAACATGTAAACTTGTTTGTTCACAATTAAACTCCACAGAGTAGCTTCCTTTTAATTTACGGCCACATGGAATACATTTTATTTTTCCCTAAATTCTGTGTTTTCCATTTTATTTTTTTGTAAATTCTGTGTTTTATGATTTAATACAAATGTATATAACTTTAACAATTTAATCAAGCTTTAAAAATGTAGTAATCAAAAGGAAATTTACAACAAAACCTCACATTTTTATTTTTTGTTTGCACAACAGAACTATATAAATGTAAAACATGGATGAAAAAATATCTTGGCTGTATGATATTCCTTAGAAATAATATTATTATTACTTTGAGAAGTACATTTTAGTATAAGCTACAGTAGTGATATATTTCTGTCATAATTTATTCAAGTTAAACCGGACTTTTATTTTGAAGGTTTGTCGTGAAGTGTGTATTTGACGGTAGTTTTTCGTAAAATGAAATGTTGAAAAGCTTGTGAAGTGACTCTGGAGATGAAGTTCATGAGTTCATGTCCTCATATATCGAGACGGCAGACGTTGAAAACACCGCGAGCGTCACGTGTGAGTTTGTGTATCAGACAAAACCGCGCCGTAATTTATCGATGTAAATTTGACCGTGATCTCAATATGATAGCATTTATCGCCCAGCCTTAAAGGAACACTCCACTTTTTTTGAAAATAGGCTCATTTTCCAACTCCCCTAGAGTTAAACAGTTGAGTTTTATCATTTTGGAATCCATTCAGCCGATCTCCGGGTCTGGCGGTACCACTTTTAGCATAGCTTAGCATAGTTCATTGAATCTGATTAGACCGTTAGCATATATAGTTTCAATATTTTTCCTATTTAAAACTTGACCTTTCTGTAGTTACATCGTGTACTAAGACCAACTGAAAATGAAAAGTTGCGATTTTCTAGGCCGATATGGCTGCACCCATGGTACGGCAGCAAAGTTCCTTGATTATTACGCCGGAATGAGAGTATAGGTCCTAGCCATATCGGCCTAGAAAATCACAACTTTTCATTTTCAGTCGGTCTTAGTACACGATGTAACTACAGAAGAGTCAAGTTTAAAAAATATCAAAACTCTTTGTTCATTTTTGAGCGAGATGCTAACGGTCTAATCAGATTCAATGAACTATGCTAAGCTATGCTAAAAGTGGTACCGCCAGACCCGGAGATCGGCTGAATGGATTAGAAAATGGTAAAACTCAACTGTTTAACTCTAGGGGAGTTGGAAAATGAGCCTATTTTCAAAAAAAGTGGAGTGTTCCTTTAATAAGTGGTACTAAAAACTTGCACAAACTCTGGTATTTTCTTTTTTTCCAGGCCAAATATCTACATATGTTTAAATCAAGATAAATTTACTTGAGAAGCAAAATGACTAAATATGAATAAATCTCATTTTCTGAGAATTGAGTTTATACTTAAAATCTGCCAATTGTTTAAGAGAATTCAACTTAATCCAAATTAAGAACAAGTTTATTTGATCTCATTAGAAATTTTTTCTTGTTTTAAGCATTAAATAACTTATTTTAAAAAAAAAATTCAGACAACAAGACTTATTATCTGTGTGTTCAGGTACTCGTGGAGTATTTTACAGGTCTAAGCCAATAAAGTGCTGACAAACACCAATGCAAAACTTCACTTCTGAAGCTTCACATTTTATGAGTGGTACAAAAAACTCTTTGTTCAAAGACTCTTTGGCTTTTACAAAACCAGGCACTAAAAGCAGACATGAACGTCGGTGTCAGGGTGAACGCGCCGTGCCGAATCAAAGATCAGGAACCTGCTTTCAATGGCTTTCCATACATTCTGTCAGGTAAATGGAGTGGACCGGGCCAGCGGGCGTTTGACATTTCTTTGACATTTCTTTTTCATGCATTTCTGCTTTATTGAGGGGAAGGAAAACAGACCATTTTTCCTTTTTACAAACATGAATTTAAGAAACCCCTAATGAAAACTGGTGAAAGGAAACCTTTGTTGAAGCACAGCTCAGAAACACTGTCCATCCTGCTGGAAAAAAGCATGAAACTGCAATATCACACTGCGTTAGTGTTGTTGTCACAATGGACAAGATTATTCCAGTCAAGTCAAATAACACGGCAGCTTTTAGATTAAAATCCCAGCGAACACGCCGCAGCTTTGACAGTTGTGATGACGACGAATGCTTCGAAAGAAACTAGAACGTGTTCCTTACAATCCCACCTGCACTTTCAGCACTGGAGGATTAATCACAGCTCATCAATAACATCATTTCTAGCACTTCAACTAAAACTTTACAGCCACTGACAGGAGGAAGTACTTAAAGGGTTAGTTCACCCAAAAATTTAAATAATGTCATTAATTACCCTCATGCCGTTCCACCCCCGTAAGACCTTCGTTCATCTTCAGAACACAAATTAAGATATTTTAGTTGAAATCCGATGGCTCAGTCCATAGCCAGTAATGACATTTCCTTTTTCAAGATCTATTAATGTACTAAAAACATATTTAAATCAGTTCATGTGAGTACAGTGGTTCAATATTAATATTATAAAGCGACGAGAATATTTTTGGTGCGCCAAAAAAACAAAATAACGACTTATATAGTGATGGCAGATTTCAAAACACTGCTTCAGGAAGCTTCGGAGCGTTATGAATCAGTGTGTCGAATCATGATTCGAATCGTGTGTCAAACCGCCAAACTGCTGAAATCATGTGACTTTGGCGCTCCGAACCGCTGATTCGACACACTGATTCATTATGCTCCGAAGCTTCCCGAAGCAGTGTTTTGAAATCAGCCATCACTATATAAGTCGTTATTTCGTTTTTTTGGCACACCAAAAATATTGTCGTCACTTTATAATATTAATATTGAACCACTGTACTCACATGAACTGATTTAAATATGTTTTTAGTACATTAATGGATCTTGAGAGAGGAAATGTCATTGCTGGCTATGCAGGCCTCACTGAGCCATCGGATTTCAACAAAAATATCTTAATTTGTGTTCCGAAGATTAACGAAGGTCTTACGGGTGTGGAACGGCATGAGGGTGAGTAATAAATGACAGAATTGTCATTTTTGGGTGAACTAACCCTTTACACTGAATTACAAACACATGAATAATAGTTAAGTAAACAAATATGCTAACCAAAACGTACATTTCAATATAACGTAAGATCCTTCAAATGAGTAAAACTAGCTAATCTGTTTAAAGCCGAGTTAATGTGCAAAGAAAAATTGGATTTCCTTTTTAGTGCTGTCCGACACAGCAACACTGACTCAATCAATGTTGATAATGATGATAAGCTCTGGACATTTTTACTCGATATGGACAAAGCTGAATGTGTACTATAAGTTACAACCCATATAAACATCTTTGAATTCTTTCGAGTTGTACAAATTAGGGTACTTTCTATATAGATATTTTTTCATCCATGTTTTACACAAGATGTAATATAAGTCTTTTGTGTCTCCAGAATGTGTCTGTGAAGTTTCAGCTCAAAATACCCCACAGTTCATTTATTATAGCTTGTCAAATTTGTCTCTATTTGGGTGTGAGCAAAAACATAACTTTTGTGTGTGTCCCTTTAAATGCAAATGAGCTGCTGCTCCCGGCCCCCTTTCCAGAAGAGGGCGGAGTTTTAACAGCTCACACTTCGGTTGCTCAACAGCAACAAAGCTGGAGAATCTCACGCAGCCAAAATGAGGGATTGTCAGTAACGGTGTTCAGCCTTACATTTTTCAAACCGGAGTCGACACTGATGGAGAGACTCAGGAAGAAGTTACAACTTTTAGAATGAAACTNCTCAAAATCCCCCACAGATCATTTATTATAGCTTGTCAAATTTGCCCCTATATGGGTGTGAGCAAAAACACACCATTTTTGTGTGTGTCCCTTTAAATGCAAATGAGCTGCTGCTCCCGGCCCCCTTTCCAGAAGAGGGCGGAGCTTTAACAGCTCACGCTTCGGTTGCTCAACAACAACAAAGCTGGAGAATCTCACGCAGCCAAAATGAGGGATTGTCAGTAACGGTGTTCAGCCTTACATTGTTCAAACCGGAGTCGACACTGATGAGAGACTCAGGAAGAAGTTACAACTTTTGGAATGAAACTGGACGTTTCTGAATGGTTAGTGGATAAATTTATGTAGCTGCTGTGGAGTTGATTCAACTCATCCACTAGCATGTGTCGTTTCGTTTTGTGCAAATCCAGCGTTGAATTGTCCCTCGTTTGTGAAGCGGTCCAGTGTAAAAATTGCCCAGCCCCAATCATCATGGTTAAAAAAAAACACTGTACCACAAAAACTTGACAACAACCGCAGCGGGTGGCTATAATCAGAAATCTGTCCCAGCGTAATCTGACAATGGCAGCGTGGCCTCACATGACACCCCTTTAGGGAGCAGACCCGAGTCACAGTGCTATCCTGCCGTCACAGTCCCTGTTTGACCAGACGTGTAGAGTAAACACTTCACAAGTCGAGAACATGGTTCAAGAACAGCTTATTACCCTCCTCCACATCCTATTACACCAATAACAGGACCTGCTCGCCTCACTGTCCTTTACAGAGGTTACTGATCCAACTCAAATGCATCCAGGGGACAAGAAAATGGATGTGTTATGATAATCACAGCATTTTTCATGGGAATGGAATTGACATATAGAGGATAAACCACGCCGCTCCATTATGAATGGTGCTATTATGAATAAATAATGTAGATCTCAAACAGCACAATGCATCTTGGGCCAACAAATCTAGTTTGCAAAGACACACCTGCCGGAACTATTATAAAGCAACTGCAGAACACATTAATATTTCTATTCGCATGTATTCGTGAGGTTTTCCTCCCAAACTGACTTAAAAAGCATACAAACTAATGTAATTATTTCCCAAAAAAAACATCACGAGCAATACAAAATATGAAATATGAACTAAAAATGTTCCTTAGACTTACCTAAACACCTTACAGAACAATTGTCATACTCGAACGATGATTAACAATTTTACAAAATTTTAATTGGTTTGCATATTTAGTATATAATAGTTTTGCAGAATTAGTCTATAGATATCAGATAAGGAAATTACAGGTTCTAGCCGGTTTTCTGACTAAAACCACACTTGTTGAGAGCGATAAAAGCATAAGTTTTTGTAGAAACACTACAATTTAAAAATATTACTAAGATTAATAACTGCTGCAGAAGTATTGTTCAGTGTTAATTCATGTTAACGAACATAGTTAACTAATATTATCAAATTAAACCTTATTGTAAAGTATTACTTTTTTGTGTTTTTATACGAGAAGCAGGGTTATTATCGTTCACTAAAACCAAAACTATTAAAAACATCTGTTAATTGAAATAAAGCTGAAATAAAATACAAAATATTAGTTGAAAAACTTAAACTAAACGAAAATTAGAAATGCTGCCTTGGCAATGAACTGAAAAGTTTAAGTTGACGCACTAAAATTATTAACTGGAAACTAAAACTAAAACTAAAACTGAAATATAAAAATATAAATTAAACTGTTTACAGTTTTTCCCTGAGATTTGTTTTTCATAGTGAAATTTTTGATGAATTGTGTTGAATTCATTCAAAACTCGTTCTCAGAATTTGAACTTTCGCCAACATTTTAACATGTTTTGATGTACTATAACACTCAAAAAGTAAGTAAGGATGCACCGATATGAAAAGTTTGGCTGATACCGATAACCGATAATTCTTTATATTTGAAAGCCGATAACCGATATATTGGCCAATAATTATAAATCCAATTTTTTATATAATTTTTGAGAATACAAAAACAAAAGTCTCCCCATTAAAAGCCATGTCCCAAATACTTCAACATAAATCAAATTTGTACACTACAGTAGCCTAAAATATAAGTAAATAAAACAGTTTACAGTTTTTACCTGACATTTTGTTTTTCATAGTGTGATTTTTGATGTCTTGAATCCAATTAGGTTAAAAAATTATTCTCAGAATTTGAATTTTCACCAACATTTCAACATGTTTTGATGTACTATAACACCCAAAAAGTAAGGATGCACCTCTATGAACATTTTGGCCGATACCGATAACCGATAATTCTTTATATTTGAAAGTCGATAACCGATATATTGGCCGATAAATCTAAATCCAATTTTTTTTAAATCATTTTTGAGAATACAAAAACAAAAGTCTCCCCATTAAAAGGCATGTCCAAAGTACTTCAACATGAATCAAATATATACACTACAGTAACCTAAAATATAAATAAATTAAACAGTTTACAGTTTTTACCTGACATTTTGTTTTTCATGGTGTGATTTTTGATGTCTTGAATCCAATTATGTTCAAAAATCATTCTCAGAAATTGAACATTTCAACATGTTTTGATGTACTATAACACCCAAAAAGTAGGGATGCACCGATATGAAAAGTTTGGCCGATACCGATAACCGATAATTCTGTATATTTGAAAGCCGATAATGCAAACTTGATATATTTTGAGAGCCTTATTACAAAAACAAAAGTCTCACTATTAAAAGCCATGTCCCAAACACTTCAACATAATTCAAATATATATAGTACAGTAGCCTAGTTTGAACCAGTGTAAGTTTTAAAATTAATTTAACACTCCTATGGTCAAATTTCCTTATCAAATAAAATCTATTGCCATACAAATAAATAAAATAATGGCTAAATAATGCAAAAAAGTAATTGGACAACATTACTTGCACACATACTGTAGAATCAAAATACACGTGGCATGGATAAATAAATTGGAATAACCTCCGCACAGCCAAACCAACAACATCAAAAACAAACATATATCGGCCGATACCGATATGGTGGTCGATATATCGTGCATCCTTACTAAAAAGTCTTACTGATCTTAGCTGGCATCCACTAGTCAGGCTGGTCTGGTTTGATGGTTTAAGCAGGCAAACTATTCATAACATAAACAACCGTACGCTGTACTTCCTACAAGATCATCAAACAACAGGAAGTTGCCAAGCCCTGGTGTCCTGACCCTTCGACAGCAGCCGTCAACGTGGCCATCCATAACAGGAAAGTTTTAATTGTTTCCTTGTGTTGCTCGTGTGCGTCTGACACTGCAGAAAAGCCCAGTGAGAAACGCTCACAGGTGACGAGGGGAAATCGATAGCCCTTCACTTCACACGCCGTCGCTCCAATACACGCTATTAATTTCTGGCCTGCCGTGTATCTGTCAGGTCATGAGCCGAGATGCGGGAATTTCTTTCTGATGAGACACTTTTTGCCTTGTGTACGTTCTCTTTCCATTCTGTGTGTTCTGCTGACTGCTTGTTTTAGGGGATGGGGGGAAAAAAGACATTTTGTCTTTCATTTGCTGCCCTTTATCATTTATAGTTTGTATAATTTGTGCCAGACAGACAGAATGAAACCAAATGAGCTATAAGTTGCTTAATAGTCTGATAAGCATTTATGCTACTTTTGTCTTTTTTTTAAAAAAGTAATTATACCACAGTTTAACCCTTGTAAACTCAAAACAAAATGGTGCTGGATTTCCTTTTTGAAACAATTTTCAATCAAAAATTGCTAGTAAATAATTTCACAAATAATTTAAGAAATGGCAAGTAACACATTGAATTAAATGCGACAAGTTGAAAGACTGAAAAAGTATTTTATTTAATTGTGGGTAAAATTTTTATAGCTAATTTGATTCAATACAATTCACCAAAAATCACACTATGAAAAACAAAATATCAGTTAATTTCTCTCACACATTAATATTTATCTGCACCGTGAATTAACATGAAGAAACAATTATATTTTGACTAACATAAAGATTAATAAATGCTTTAAGAAATATATTGTTCATTGTTAGTTCAAGTTAGTTTATAAATGAACTAATGTGACCTTACTGTAAAGTTGCCAAAAAATAAACATGAGGACATATTTGAGAATAGCTGTGTCAAAAAAAACAACATGGCGCTCGCAACGCCAAGATCATGGGCTCGGATTTTTAGCTAAACTAACATGTACGCATTCATCGCAGTGTACGTTTCTTTGGACATTTAGCGTTTGCCAAATACATAAACGTAAATGCCTTCAGAGGTTAGTAGAGAAACTGACATAAAATACAGTTGTGGTCAGAATTATTGGCACCCTTGGTAAATATGATCAAAGATGACTATAAAAATAAATCTGCATTGTTTATCCTTTTGATCTTTAATTCATAAAATTTGCAAAAATCTAACCTTTCATTGAAGTGGGGGGGGGGAAATCACATTATGAAATAAATGTTTTTCTCCAAAAAACATTGGCCACAATTATTGGCACCCTTTTATTCAATAGTTTTTGCAACCTCCTTGTGCCAAGATAACAGCTCTGAGTCTTCACCTACAATGCCTGATGAGTTTGGAGAGCACCTGACAAGAGATCAGAGACCATTCCTTCATGCAGAATCTCTCCAGATCCTTGAGATTCCCAGCTCCATGCTGGTGCTTCTTCTCTTCAGTTCACTCCACTCATTTTCTTTAGGATTCAGGTCAGGGGACTGGGACGGCCATGGCAGAAGCTTCATTTTGTGCTCACTGACACATTTTTGTGTTGGTTTTGATGTTTGTTTTGGATCATTATCCTGATAAAAGATCCAACCAAGGCCCATTATTGGATTTCTAGCAGAAGCGGTCAGCTTTTGATTTTTTATCTGTTGGTATTTGATAGAATCCATGATACCATGTATCTGAACAAGATGTCCAGGACCTCCAGCAGAAAAATAGGCCCACAACATTAAAGATCCAGCAGTATATTGAACCGTGGGCATGGGGTACTTTTTAACCATGTGTGCACCAAACCCATCTGGTGGGTTTGCTGCCAAAAAGCTCTTTTTTTAGTTTCATCTGACTATAGAAGCCGGTCCCGTTTGAAGTTTCAGTCTTGTCTGACAACTGAATATGCTGGAGATTGTTTCTGGATGAGAGCAGAGGATTTTTCTTGAAACCCTCCCGGACAACTTGACATGACCACAACGCAGCCCGGAAGTATCAGCAGATATCGAGTCAACTAGATCATCCATCGTGAAGGCCTCATCAACACGACAGCCAGTAGCACAGTTCCTCAACAAACCGTCCATACCGGCGTGATGAATACGATCCTCAACTGGATGGAACTGAAATAAACACTTTGATTGTTGCGATCCTATCAGACTTATGATAGCAACCTGATTCGTAACAAAGCACTGTTCGCCAGAGGAGAACTGGCCCCCCGACTAAGCCTGGTTTCTCCCAAGGTTTTTTTTCTCCATTTTAACACCTGTTTCCCACCTGTTTGCCTCCTGTTTGCCACCTGATGTCACCTGATGGAGTTTGGGTTCCTTGCCGCTGTCGCCTTTGGCTTGCTTAGTTGGGGACACTTGACATTTGACTTGACATTTGATATTCAACAGTATTCTTGACATTTAATCAACAGTGCTTCTGATCTGCCTGCATTGACACTATTCTTTAAGAGCTTGTGGGGATGTAGGTGCTGTTTGATATTTTTTTTTAGGCTTTCTGAGACTCAAGACTCAACTAATCTCTGCAATTCTCCAGCTGTGATCTATGATCTTAGAACTATATTTTTGGGTTTTACTCATTGTGATGAATGATTAAGGGAATTTGGCCTTTGTGTTTCCTCATGTTTATACTCCTGTGGAACAGAAAGACATGGCTGGAAAATTCCATTAGCACATTCCACAACAAATTAGAGGGTACTTACTCCGAATGACAGCAAATAGTGATAGTTGATGGAGAGAGTTTTGCTGAGGAAAAGAACTTAGCGGTTTTCATTTGATTTCAGGACCAAAAAAACTGATGGGGATCAAGCATGACAGAGTGACAGAGGCTCATCAGACAGTCGAAAGGAACCCGAGCATGAAGCCGTATGTCCACAAGACGAACCCAGTAGAGCGTCAAGCAGCACATACATGGATGTGAGGATGTGTGATATGATGATCTCGAGAGAAAAAGGTCAATGTTTACACCGCAAACGGATGGATTTGAAGACAAAGCCTCGCAAAGGAGACAAAGGCTAGCATACTGCACAGTATATACTGACTAAACACATCAATACACATTTCAAACAGTAGTATGCTATATTATTGTCAAATATAGCAGATCTAATGCATGAACGGATTAGCAAATTGGGCGCTAAACTTGTCCAAAACCAGTGAAGAAAGAGCAACCAGGTGCAAAAAGGACACACAAAATACAATGAATGAGTCTCAAAATATAGGAACAACTTAAACTATACCAGGGTTAATACAGTCAATTAAGACTAAAACTGAAACTAAAGCCATAAAAATAAAAAAAAATCACGAGAAGTGAAGTTCTCCTGTGCGTATAAATATGGAATATCCACGCAATTATTAGTGAATGAGACCCATTTTGTTATGGCCCACTTTGAATTAATACATTTTCACTCTATTCTGTTAAATAGCTGTTTTCACATTGCANAACACAATTTACACAGTTTTAACATAAACAAACGAATAAACTTAACATGATGCAGATTTCTGCAATAGTACTAATAGACTGAATATGAATAACTGAACTAGATAAAAAAGTTTGTAGACAAACTTGAAGTTGGCTTGAAAAAGCATAGCCAGAAAGTTTGAAGTAGTTTTAAAAGCTTGAAGTTTGAAAGTTTAGGATAGATAGATAGATTAGGGTGTTGCTATGTGGTTGCTAAGGTAGTTTGGATGGTCCGCTTTCCAGAAGCACTATATATATATATATATATATTTAACAGCTCACGCTTCAGTTGCTGAACAGCAACAAAGCTGGAGAATCTCACGCAGCCAAAATGAGGATTGTCAGTAACGGTGTTCAGCCTTACATTGTTCAAACCGGAGTCGACACTGATGGAGAGACTCAGGAAGAAGTTACAACTTTTAGAATGAAACTGGATGTTTCTGAATGGTTAGTGGATACATTTATGTAGTTGCTGTGGAGTTGATTCAACTCATCGACTAGCAAGTGCCGTCATGTTAATCTTTTGTGCAAATCCAGTGTTGAATTGACCCTCGTTTGTGAAGCAGTCCGGTGTAAAATGACGGCATGGTAACAACACTCTACTACAACAACTCTTCCTCTTTTCTAAAGCAGCCCAACATGGCCTCACTCTCTTTGTTGAGTGTTCCCTTGTCTTCTAAGAGTGTAGTACAAAACCCCCAAAAAATATGGCAATCCAAAACTTTTGTAAGACATTTTGTGACATGCATTTACAGATCTACGATAGGAAAACACAAAAAACTGACAGTCAAAAAGGCAAAAACGATTCATTTAAATTGGAAATGCATGCCTGCTCAGAAGAAAGCTAAAGTGAAGGACGGCGGTATAAATAAACTATGAGGCATCTTTCTGTGTAGTTATCAATCACTGCTGTGTGCTCACTGAGTCCGGTCCGCGCGATGACTCACTGCTGTAGCAAGAGCAGCGGTGTCCATATCCCAGCAGTCACGGGTCAAACCACACACTCTCACTCTCGCACACACCCGGTGTTGTGGTTATTCACGCACACGCTCGGCTGAGCTCTCCAGATAGCAGGAAATGAGGCAGTCAATAGAACGAGGCCCAGGCTGTCGATAGGGGCTCTGTGCTTTCGAATTTGTGCCCCGCTAAAGAGTCCAGGGCTAATGCGTGTGCCAGCACTAACAGAGGAGTGATGTGACCTCTACATGCTACTGAGAAAATAGCGACTGCAAAGGAAACCTATTATATATGTGGCTTTCACTGCACCTGCTCACACTAGACTTCAAGCATGCAAAATTATTTTGAACAACAGGATATTGCCACACTCTAGCGCTTTTCTTAAAATATACAGGCATAACATTATGACCACCTTCCTAATATTGTGTTGGTCCCCCTTTTGAGCCCTGACCCGTCGAGGCATGGACTCCTCTAGACCCCTGAAGGTGTGCTGTGGTATCTGACACCAAGATGTCAGCAGCAGATCCTTTAAATCCTGTAGGTTGCGAGGTGGAGCCTCCATGGATCGGACTTGTTTGTTCAGCACATCCCACAGATGCTCGACTGGATTGAGATCTGGGGAATTTGGAGGCCAATTCAACACCTCAAACTCATTGTTGTGCTCCTCAAACCATTCCTGAACAATTTTTGCTTTGTGGCAGGAGCATTATCCTGCTGAAAGAGCCACAGCCACCAGGGAATACCGCTTCCATGAAAGGGTGTACATGGTCTGCAACAATGCTTAGGTAGGTGGTACGTGTCAAAGTAACATCCACATGGATGGCAGGACCCAATGTTTCCCAGCAGAACATTGCCCAACACATCACATTGATCCAGTTCTGATGCTCACGTGTCCACTGTTGGCTCTTTCGGCGGTGGACGGGTCAGCATGGGCACCCTATCCAGCCCCATACGCAACAAACTGAGATGCACTGTGTATTCTGACACCTTTCTATCAGAACCAGCATTAACTTCTTGAGCAATTTGAGCTACAGGAGCTCGTCTGTTGGATCGGACCACACGGGCCAGCCTTCGCTCCCCACGTGACTCAATGAGCCTTGTCCGCCCATGACCCTGTCTCCGGTTCACCACTGTTCCTTCCTTGAAGCACTTTTGATAGATACTGACCACTGCAGACCGGGAACACCCAACAAGAGCTGCAGTTTTGGGGATGCTCTGACCCAGTCGTCTAGCCGTCACAATTTGGTCCTTGTCAAACACGCTCAAATCCTTACGCTTGCCCATTTTTCAGGCCACAAAAAAGGTTTTCCGCTTTTAGTTGAAAACGGTGTCGTGTAAACGGCCCCTGAAACTGCACTAAAGCATTGCAAAATCATTCATGCCCATCGACTCCAGAGTTGTCTTTGCACAATCTTTGACATTGAAACACCCACTTTTATTAAATATCTCCACTAAATATGAATATGTGTAAACATTTGTGTGCACAAAACTCAAACCTACAATATTGAGAGCAAAGGCCAAACACAACAAAGCCAGTAAAGCCAAACCAATGACATACAAGCTGGATAATGTAGCTAATAGTATACTGATGCTTGGTTATTTTAGTAAAATACCAAATGTAATATAATAACAACCCAACCAACAGGATAAAAGATAATAAATGCAGATGCAAATACCAAGACAACTAGCTATGAATCCAAGTGATAGTTTATTAACCACAAGAAGCAACAGCAGTTATTTCAGCAGCAATATTAAAAACCCAAAAGCAATTCAAAACAGCACTGGTGAATAAACCAGTACAGCAGCAAAACTTTGATAAACTTGCCCATATAATAGAATTAGCCAGGATATCAATTTTATTTGAACAATTTAGCAATAATAATCAGATGCTAATGCACCTAACGTGTCAACAGATGGTACTGTATATGCTAGCTACCTCACCAACCAGTGGTTTATTATTTTCCTGTGGTTTATTAATACCACACAAAGACAAAATATAGCATTTCAGAAGCAATATTGAAGCTGCAAGCAGCCATGAAAAGGCCCTCGCACACGGGGCCATCTCTATGAGGAGTTAATCACTGAGTAAAACACATAATTTCCTGTTGCCCGCAGGTGGTGCTATGACTGTAACTGAATATTGGCATGTAGATGTCTTCAGGCCAGGACTCTAATAAAACATGTAAAGTTTGGGGCAGATCGGACATTGTATGCCAGAGTTACAACAACTTCCTGTTTCATGGCGAAACATCGAATTTTGTCAGGCCGCCACAGACACGCCCTTCAGGAAAAACTCTAGATCTTCGCAATTTAATGTCGCAAAGTCCTTTAGATTAGACTGACCAAATATGATGTTGATCCGATTAAAGCTCTAGGAGAAGTTCGTTAAAGTACAACGTCTGGAAATGACAAAAACTGCAAAAATTTTGCAGAGAAAATTCAAAATATCTCACTTCCTGTTGGGTTTTCAGATTTTGCACACATTGACTTTTTTCTAGGTATTGGGCTGTTACATCTGTCTACCAAATTTCATACATGTACGTGAAACATAGCGCGAAGGGTGCTTAATTGAAATTTTGTAGGTGCCGCTATAGAGCCATTTTGCAACACCTAATTCTGAGACCCATATCAGACGTACATTTTCACCACTTCTGACGCGTGTGCAAAGTTTTATGAGTTTTCAAGCATGTTTGGGCCCTCAAAAATTACAATTATAATAGGGTCCTCACACCATCGGTGCTCAGGCCCTAATTAAAACCAAATCACGATGCCACAGAGAGTACATAGCAAGCATAATAATTTCAAAGAAACCTAAAATGGCCAACCTGATATGTTGGTGTGTTTGCCGCAACATGCCTCTCATTAGATGGGTGTGGCAGGAAATCATTTGCGATTAGTCCGATGCTTTTAGGTGTGTTCGACTTGAAGTGTTAATCTGGTTAACTAAATAATTGATTGATGCTTTAATGTGAATGTGAATTAGCACACAAACCTCAAATGAATCCAAACAGCTACAAACAACACAGTCACATGGAAGCCATTACTTTTCTTAGCGCTGAGAGGCTTGAATCAATCACATTCATTTGTTGTTGCTGGGTGGTTAATTGATTTTTCTGTTGTGTCCCTTTTCTACTCCTGTCAAAATAGATAGAATTTGCATATTACGTATTATATGCAACAGCTTTCTTTGTTTTAAAATGAAACAAATAAAAAAATGTATTTGCAAATAATACTTTCTTAACTTGTATGAAGTTGCTTCCAAATGTTTCTAGATCACGATAATGCTGTATAGGCCAACTATATAATATTATATTATATAATACCACTAAATATAGGCCTCTCTCTCTACATAGGCTATATATATGTTATAAATATTATGTAAAGGACATTAGGCTTTTGTAGATAAGCATTATGTAGGTATGCATTGACATCTAAAATGATGCAACAGTGCATCATGCATAAGTCATGCTGTGGGAAACTACTTGTTTTTTTCTGGATTCCGGCTCAAAACTTTTGTTTATAGCTGAATAATTTTTCCAGAGACAGGTTCGCCCTTGCAAGGACAGTCCTGACTTCGGGGGAAACTTTAAAAAGCTAATTATCTGCAAACTCCATGACGAATTGCTCAGATAACCTTATCCCTGGTGTGGGGAAAAAAAGAAAAATAAGGCCATCAGCAGTTCTTAAAAAGGGCTGCAGCTTCCTTTTTGGGCGAGGAAGCCCAGCGCGCGCCAGGGCGGGAACGGAGGAAAGCGCAAACCATCCGTAATGTTTTGTGTCAACCTGGCAATTAGGAGAAATAATGTGCCTAACCAATGTCATCATCACCTGTGCTTTTGTGAGCAGGGAACATGACTAAATGGACTATGGTTAAAGGAGGGCCGGAGCCCAGGTGCTCGGCTGCAGAAACCTGTAATTTGGGCATTATCCTCATGAATATCATTCTTTTTATAGCGCCGGATTTCACAACGGCGGTAAGCGTCACGTCAGGGCCACATCCTAGCGAAAAGAGTGAAATCCGACAACTATCATATCCAACAGACATGAGAGCAAACAAAAAGCAATCTCTTTCATTCTGCCTCACGTCGCGATGTAATGGATTTTCAATCACGTTACGAACTGTACATTAAAAAAACCTTATTGGCATAATCACCGCTGTGTTGCTATAAGACTGACAGGAAATAGTGCATCAGCAAGCAAACATCTCAAAAAATGCTTGATATTGAATAATCATCTGCGCTCACATGCAGAGGGAAAATGATTTAGATTCGTTTTATTGACCAAAAGACTGTTAACCGAACAAATTAAGGGCGGGAAAGAGCGCGCTGTGCCTCCCGGCTGCGGGGACTTCAATTACATCTGAGTGCGTGTTTGCAGAACTGTCTGCTGGATTTTCCCTCTTTCCATCTGAGTTTCCACAAATCAATTTGTCATATGCAGGAACATGTATGAGAAGCAATTTATTTTACACTTGCGTGAATTAGACGTTCCCCATTCCGCCTGTTGACATTTGAGTTCTGGGAGTTAACGATATTCACAGCCTCCACGTGGCGGCGAGCGGGTAAAGGTCAATTAATTATCACAAAATAAATTTGAATATGAAACAGGTAAAGCTCTCGAATCATAATCTCTCGTGGTTGTTTACATGAAGCGAATTGGTTGGGTATTGTGCTCCTAACATCTAGAGTTCAGAGATTGATTTAATCCATAGCGCGCAACGGCTACACTGCTCGATCCCGCGGGTTTATTTACATTAAAGGATTAGTTCACTTTCAAATAAAAAATTACCCCTTGTGTCATTCTAAAGCTCGGATGCGTAAGGATATTTATTAAAATATCTCCGATTGTGTTCATCAGAAAGAAGAAAGTCATATACACCTAGAATGGCTTGAGGGTGAGTAAAGCTTGGGGTAAATTTCATTTGAAAGTGAACTAATCCTTTAACTTTATTTCAGAGATGTGCTACTAATGTATTAAACAAGAGACATGGACATATGAATAACCAAAAGGGTGACTGAGGTGAGCAGCTAGCTAGTCAATCAGTATCTTAGCTGCTGAGTTGAAATTGAATTTCCAGTGTAAAATGAGGTGTAGTGAAGTGACTACGATTGTAATGTGAGCTCAATGTGTTTGCGGCTTGTCTAAGCACAGACTATCCTACTGCAGAGCTTTATCACCTCTGATATGAGTGTGTGTGTGTGTGTGTGTGTGTGTGTGTGTGTGTTAGTGCTTAGTGGCACCCCTCCGTATTCTCTGAAATGAAATAGATGGCAATAAACCGGGATTAGGTTAGAGTCAGGTTTAATTCCAGTTTCCGGAATAACATCCGCCGCGAATCCACAGAGGTGATTGCACAAAGCTGCCACACACAGACTAGAGGTTTGGCCACATCCTGAATGTGTGTGTTTGTGTTCTGCTCATCCATATAAACAGATGGACTCGATGGAAAAAGACATTTAGAAGTACCATGGTATTACTATGTTTTTTTATAGATGTAAATAGCATGTTTTTGAACTTTTGAAGTACCTTTGAGTACCATCTAAATATAATATACCATGTTATATATGGTGTTCCAAGATAGTACCATGTTACATGTCTAAAATACCATGGCAGTACCATGGTACAATGTCCAAAATATGGTAATGTTTTTGATCACTTTTGGTAAGAGAGTACATTCCCATTTAAAGTGATTGCTCACATAACCAAATACAAAAAATACCATGGTATAATGGTACTGTCATTTTTAACCATCTCTTAAAATGACGTGCCATGCTTTTTTGTATGATACCCAGACAGCAACATAGTGTTGGCCCTGATCTGGCCCTGATCTGGCCCACATCTGGCCCGGGTGTAATCCACATGTACCAGATGTGGGCCGGATCTGGGCCACACTATGTTGCTGTCTGGGTACCATGCTAAAGGGGCTGAACGTAAGTATTTTCATGTAGTAATCGTAATGTTTTGCCAATGTGTGTGAACAGCTTGTAACGAAACTTAAAAAACAAGACCCTCCCGACTTCCTAGGTTGTCTATGAAAGCCTGTAAACTGATTTTTACGTGAAGGACTCGGGACGTTTTTGCCGGGAAAATCAAAAGAATGTGACGGTTACGCGCGCTCCCGAGAGCCTCACTTCCATAACAAATGCAAAAAAAAAGGGATTAATTCAAACAATTGACTCACATAGTCAGATATAATCTCAAATATACTTTATAATCAACTTTATAATCTTAACAGTGTAATTTTAATGACTTCATCTGTCGACATGATGAATGATGGTGAATCGCAGAGCTGGTGCACATATCCACATCGCTATATCAGATTCTTTCTTAACTGCTGTTTTCTCACCGCTATCATTTTTGTTGCATGTTTATTTTGTAATTGAGAGAAAAGCGCACAGCACATATTTACACATTCATCTAAACGTCGCTCTCAGCAGCGTAGAGTGGACAGCATCGAGATGTTCGTCACGTTCAGTCTCTTGTATGTTACGTCCATGTGCACGAGTGCGAGCATGTGGTGGCTGCAGTTCAATTAACGGCCACAGGTGTCGCTAATAACAAGGGTTTCTGAATTCTAAATCTTCTTTAATATTATATTTTTGGACATGTTATATTGTATAATCATGGTAAATACCATAAATATCATGATACATGAATAAGATAATCACAAAAGTGGCAAAACTACATTTGAGTACTATGTAAATACCATGGTAAATTAATTGTAGGACCATGGTATACATAAAAACACGATGCATTCTGGATACATGCAGCTTCATGCTCCTCAGAAACATAGGCATTTGATAAATAAGTATAAATAATATATTTTGTGCTGGTCAAGCGGCGTCTCTCTGGTAACTATGGTTAAGCGCTCCAGCTAAGTGAAGGAAGCATTTTTTTCCTTTGAAGATCTCCGTCTGGGAGGCAAATGCAGTTTTCAAGTTTAAAATCTATAAACCTCTGAATCTTTTGATGTCAGACATGTTCTCGAGTTAACGCAGATCTTGGCTGCCCTCTCGTGATAGGAGCACAATACAGTGAGACGTTTGGGTCCTGTCAGCCGTCGGGGCGGGGGCCCTTTCGTGAGCAGGGGGCCGACAGATGGAAGATAATAGCATTTCCAAACTTTCCATTTAGAGGATTAAAATGCAGCAGTGGCCGCGACCCCCTTCACATTCAGACAGGAGGGACCGCTGAGGCCGGGAACATATGCCTGCTGCGGACAGCACAGCCAGAGGGGCCAACAACACGCGTCCTTCAGCCCAATGACCCCGCAATCTCTCTGGCACCGTTCCTTCGTTCCCTCTGTCCCTTCCTGTATCTCTGCAAGCTGTTCGCTTGTAAGTAGAGCTCCAGACCAGCCTAATCATTCAGTTGTGCCTTCATCAGTGGTTTTCAACTGGTTTTGCTTCTGGGGCCAGATTTTACATTGGCTATTTACACTGTTAAAATATGTTTGTTATTGTAAACATATATAAATATGTTATTTTCCATCTCAGTATAATATACAGACACAAATATAAATAAATAAAATTTAATTTTAGGACACGACTGCCAATGGCAGATGGGGAGTATTTGGGAAACCTGTTTGAAAACAATTAAAAATTCTGTGCAACTCCACATGGTGGCGCTATTTGTATACAAATGGCACACCTCAGGTTTAAAGGGGTCATAAACTGCATTGTTTTATGTTTCCTGGTCTGCACTTATAATGTTAGTATGCTTTTTACATCAAAAATTGCATATTTCCTGCCCTGATTTTAGCCTCTGATTTGAACGCTCTGTTTCAAGGGGCGTGTCTGCTGTGAGACTTCAGTGTAAACGCCCACTGCTGTGATTGGCTAACATCTTTGCATATGAAATAGCTAAGTATTACTCTCTTGAAAACTTTCATCACGTTTTTTACTATTACAGCTCTCAAGGTTAATGCTCTGATCATAGCATTATATTTAGATCGTTAAAGGTTGCAGTGATGAACATTGAAGCCAATCACAGACATGTTGTTGAGCGCATGAAAGCAGTGATCTCATCGTTGCAACTCAATTTCTGCACTCTCATGAATGCTTTCATCATAACTAACGGTGCAAACGTGATGTAAATAAGAGATTTGTTGAATAAAACGGGAGTTTTGGCAAGAGTCCAGAACTCAGTCTCTGATAAACTCACGCTGTTTGATTGACAGCTCCAGCGATTGTAAAGGGAGCGTTCTTTGATTGCTTTCTATATCTAATTTCATCACAGTTTAAATAACAGATTATTTTCATCCTACGAAGAGAAACAACGTGAAGTTGAGCGTTTAGTCACTGGTTTGATTTACTGGCACATAGACGAACAATATCTGACTGTACATGAATCATTACAAATCAGAAATCACTGGTCACAGATCAGGCAGAATTACCACAGTTACTCACATGTTGTCGCATTACTGTCAAGTCCATATCGTAAAAGTCTGTTTGCAAATTGACCAAAGAATCCACAGTGAAATGTACCGAATACAAATAAATAATGCTCAACTTAGACATTAAGATCTTGCCGTCCCTGAAGCCATCTTTATTGCTTGCTAGCTCTAGTAACCCAGCGTTAGAGTCTCTCTGTTACCGACTACATGGCATGAGCAAATTGGTGGGCGGGGCTAAACAGGCAGTGATGTAAAAGCAGGCGTTGATCTTCTTCTGTGGAGGCGGTGTTTAGCCACACTATTAAAACAGAGTGTTCAAATCAAAGGGCTTAGAGATGGGAATTTTGAAATACACTTTGTACAGAAGACGTTTTGACCATAAATGTCTCTGGATTAGCATCTAGAGGTTGACAGCAGATGATTATCAACTAATTCCAAAAATACACCATTATCATAATTAACCACTTCAGTTCTGAAGGATTTCCTGACTTGTTGTTGTGAATAAATTTAAATGAGGAGTTTTTTCGACACAACTGAAATGCCACTCTAACATCTGATGTGCCCCGTAGGCTATTTCGATTCATTAAGACGTTTACGAACTGCTACAAACAGAATTACATTATGCTTGAAGACGTCTGTTCCTAAAGAGGGCAAGGATTCGCACTTCATCCTTATCGCATTATTGCTTAATGGAGAATTATGTCAGAGCATCGTGGCTTTAATTATCTGGCCTGCAAGTCCATTTATAATGTAGTGAGACCAGAAACAGGCCGCATCCGTCTACCGACCGCAAAGCTGTAATGAATTTACAAGCCCCCTCGCAAAGCAGGGCTTAAAACACGATTAAGAGCGCCTGAAAATAAAGCAGAAGGAGGCGGGTGGTGTTCGTTTCCTTTCAATTAACAAGGAATGTAAAAAACAAACTTTAGTCAAAGGGGATGAAAGTTGTGTGAAGTCTCAGTGTGATAACAGGAGAGGAGCGGAGCACAACTCCAGAGAAAACTATTTTGGGCAGAATATTTGATTAGACGTTAATTTGAGAAAAAAAGCACAAAAGCAATGTCTACATTGTAAGTAAGTGAAGCTGCTAGCAAACTAACTGAAACGTTCACTGTCACTACATGTGCGTGACACAAAAAGTATAATAAAATTGATTTCTCCCATTATAATCAACAAAGATATCTACATTCTTAAGGCCTATTAACACCAAAGACTATATAACACTAAAGATATGGTTGTAAAAATTACTCTACATATAAAAGAATAGCGAGTCCGCACCACAACTATAACGGCACAGAGAAACAATATTGTTGGAATCGCTTTCAGAACTATTTTTTTCCAGCTGATGAACGATAAAAACATTGAAAGCCAATCAGAATCCATCCTGCTTTAAAGAGCTCGAGCATTTAAAGCGGCAGACGACAAAACGAATAAACAGAACATTATCGTCCGCTGTGTGAACACTAATCGTTATCGTTCTTGGTGTGAACGGGTATTATCTGTAGAAGTCGTTGCTTTGTTATGAGAAAGAATGTCAGGAAAAATGTATTTCACTGATGTCATTCGGAGTAACCAATAAAAAGGGACCATTTTGGATCAAGTCATGCGGTCAGTATCATGTGACAGGATGTGACATCATTCAGACACCTGCAAAGGACCACATGGTGGTGAAGCAAGGTTCATGTTTTCTCTTGCTCATACGCATGTCCCGAAACATCAGGTCATTCGGTACAACCGCTATAAAACATGGAAAATCTTGTAATATTTTAAAAACTTGTACTAAGTATAAAATGTTTGATTGTCCTTTTGCTTGCTAGCTAGATATCAGCCTCTTAGCATTGTGCGAAAATATCGGCATTCGGTAAAAACGACATTTTGGTTAAACCGAATGTCTTTTTTGGTGACAAATTTTGTCCATCTTGTAAAAAGTGACAAAAGCAGTGTTAATTGATTAATTGA
>RJVU01003824.1:565988-570524 GCA_003731715.1 Anabarilius grahami | reverse complement strand
CTTTGATAACACTTAATAAAACTTCAAAATTAATTAATTACATCTCCATTATTTTTATACTTTTTTACACTTTTAAAAACCGTATTTGTCAATGACTCATTAAATGTTTGTTTTTTTTGTGTGTGCAAGATTATGTTAAAGGATTAGTTCACTTTCAAATAAACTTTTCCTGATAATTTACTCACCCCCATGTTATCCGAGATGTCCATGTCTTTCTTTCGTCAGTCGAAAAGAAATTAAGGTTTTCGATGAAAACATTCCAGGATTATTCTCCTTATAGAGGACTTCAGTGGGCACCAAACGGTTGAAGGTCAAAATTACAGTTTCAGTGCAGCTTCAAAGAGCTTTAAACGATACCAGACGAGGAATAAGGGTCTTATCTAGCAAAACAATCGGTCGTTTTCGAAAAAAATGCAAATGTATATGCTTTATATAAACAAATTATCGCCTTGCACGTGCTTCCGCTTTCAAAACGCCTAAGCTGTATGTCCTACGCCTTCCCTATTCTACTTACGATACGAACGCGGCGGCAGTTTCGTGTTTTTCCGTAAGTAGAATAGGGAAGGCGTAGGACATACAGCTTAGGCGTTTTGAAGAATGCAGAAAGTGGAAGCACGTTCAAGGCGATATTTTGTTTATATAAAGCATATACAGTTGTATTTTTTTTTCGAAAATGACCGATCGTTTCTCTAGATAAGACCCTTATTTCTCATCTGGTATCGTTTAAAGCCCTTTGAAGCTGCACTGAAACTGTAATTTTGACCTTCAATCATTTGGCTCCATTGAAGTCCACTATAAGGAGAAAAATCCTGGAATGTTTTCATCAAAAACCTTAATTTCTTTTAGGCTGACGAAAGAAAGACATGAACATCTTGGATGACATGGGGGTGAGTAAATTATCAGGAAAATTTAATTTAAAAGTGTACTAATCCTATAAGTGGGAGATTTAGTAGTGATTAATGTTTTTTTTGTTTTGTTATGCTAATTTAGAAGAGTTTCTGGGGGTTTCTGGAGAGTTACCATCATGTGACAATTGCCACATGTGGCTTGGTTTTAAAGCAAAACTGTTAAAGCTTTATATTGCTGCACTCATTCAGTAAGTGCTATGTTAACATGTTAGCAAATTAGCATTTTCTGAATTAGCTTGTTAGCTAAGTTTACACTTAAGCTGTTAACATTGAGATAATTTGAAGTTAAATATATGAATTAGCGTACTCAAACATTTCAAGTTAAGAATATAGTCTACTTAAAATGTGTGAGTACGAAATAAAAATAATCAACAAAACTATCTGCATTCCAAGTATGCAAATTGCACTACCGTTGTCAACAAAGCTTTACCACACACTGGGCAGAATATTAGTTTAGACGTTAATTTGAGGAAAACCGCTCACAGGACGTAAGCAGGCAGATGTCAAAGAAAGGCGAGAGGGCAAAGAGAGCTAATATTCCCGGAACAGAGTGAAAAATTTGTTCACACAGCAGCAAATACAATTTTGCAGCCGCCTCCAGCTGCCTGGCACCAAACAGGAGAAATATGTTTACTTGTTTTAATTTCTTTTTCATGTAATGTTGACCCTGAGGGCTGCAAATATTTCCCCTGCTCTCGTGCTCTCTACATGGTGATTAAATTCAATTTTATTCAAATGAAATCTCCCACTCCGCGCCGGCACACACACACACACACAGTCTTCCACAGATAATTAAGGAGCGGAAGCATTTTCTCGCCTTCCTCGCTCTTCTCTAATTACAATCCTTTGAGAAATACAGAAGGAAACGCAGCGAAACACGGAGGTTTTCTCGGAGGGGAACGCGCGCTGACAGACACGCGCCATAATAACTGCGCGCGTGATTACAGTTATGATTACACCATGACCCACAGATACTGGGATTAGATCATAAGGCATATTTATCTACATGTCAGACTGTCATTGAGGTTTATCGCTACATGTACGCAGAGACCCAGCAAAACTGAGGCTACCTCAAGAAAACCTGAGGGCTTCTGTTCATATCAGGCGCATATTTCTTAATATAAGAGCAAAACCAGAGATCGTATTATTATAGGGAGATAACCATTGGAGAAAGTGTAACGGCTAACCTAATCACGTGCGGCACCATAATTATCGCCGTTCAAAACTCCTCCCTGCCTACATACCGCCAGTTAGCATTAGCCGTTACGCTTTTTTGGCTAAAGGTCGCAGGTTTGCCTTCCAGTGGCTTTGGCAAAACTAAATTAGATGAATGTTTACAAAGTCTTTCTCTCGTTATACTTATATTTTGAAGGTCTCAATAGAAAAAAAAAACAACAACATTGAATGCTAGCGCTGGCGAACCATGATCGCTATTGCTAGTCAGAGCTATGCTTTTAGGAGACGTTCTCATTTGTCATCAGTTTTGGTTCATTTTCATTTTGTACATTCGCTGAAAGTTTAACTTTCGATGGCCTCAAAGCTAATTCTAACAGACACTGAATTAAAAACCACAAAACTTTCTAGGCTTTTCACAGGTTAAAGGCTAATTGTATCTGAAATTAGGTTTTAAGCAGCCGAATTAGAGCCGATCTGAGACCAGTTTCTCTGTCTAATATAATAGCTCGAGTCAAAAATAGCTAGATGTCTATGGACAGAGTTTTATTGTACAGAAAAGTTATCGGTCTCTGTTGGTTTGTACGGATAGATGAAGGAATTAGCTGTTAGCTAAAAATTACTCTAAGACTTATTTTAGGATTTTGTGTTAGATACTGCAATTAGCTAAAAATAGCTTAAAGGATTAGTCCACTTTTAAATAAACTTTTCCTGGTAATTTACTCACCCCCATGTCATCCAGGATGTTCACGTCTTTCTTTCTTCAGTCGAAAAGAAATTAAGGTTTTTGATGAAAATATTCCAGGATTATAGTGGACTTCAATGGGCACCAAACGGTTGAAGGTCAAAATTACAGTTTCAGTGCAGCTTCAACAGGCTTTAAACAATACCAGACGAGGAATAAGATACCAAAACGAAACGAACGCGGCGCCATTTTAGTTTTTTTCCGTAAGTAGAAAAGGCGTAAGATATACAGCGTAAGCGTTTTGGAGAATACGGAAAGCGGAAGCACGTACAAGGCATTAATTTGTGTTTATAAAGCATATACAGTTGTATTTTTTTCGAAAGTGACCGATCGTTTCGCTAGATAAGACCCTTATTCCTCGTCTGGTATCGTTTAAAGCCCTTTGAAGCTGCACTGAAACTGTCATTTTGACCTTCAACCGTCTGGAGGCCATTGAAGTCCATTATAAGGAGAATAATCCTGGAATGTTTTCATCAAAAACCTTAATTTCTTTTCGACTGACAAAAGAAAGACATGAACATCTTGGATGACATGGGGGTGAGTAAATTACCAGGAAAATTGTATTTAGAAGTGAACTAATAAAAGTTTACCGAGAGACTACTTTTTGTGTTAGATACTGCAATTAGCTACAAAAAAAAATTAGCTGAAACATGATTTACTCAAAGACTTTTAGGGTTTTGTGTTAGATACTACATTTAGCTAAGCAATTAGCTTAAACATTGTTTACTCAAATACTTCTTTTAGGTTAGTTACTGCATTTACCTTTATATATAAACAGAACAAATGGCCTCATTTAGATGGCTAAGCAATTGTGTGTGGCTAACCATTTTAGAGACGCTAATAAATAGAGCCGAGCTCGGCGTATCAGATCCCTCATCCACTTCTGGACTAATGGAGCGTTTAGGAGCGTTTGGAGGAGAGGAGCGATTAGTTTGTCGTCCCTGACTGGACGAAGATGCTTCATTAGCATGCCAGTAACTCACAACGCTGTTTTTCATTAAACTTGGAGGACGACTTATATGTCTCTCTCTCGCTGCCTGTCACACACACACACAAACTCTGTAGACAAGACATTTGTATACAAACAGCGACTGAAAACCACAAACTGAGTAACACTGCATACTACGATACCATTTTTGCAGTATGTATACCATAACCCTGTTTATTTATGAAATAACACCACTTGAACTTTAAATTTACATTCAATAAACTAAATGTTTAGCATAAGATAATGATTCACATACACTCTAAAAAATGCTGGGTTAAAAACAACCCAAGTTGGGTTGAAAATGGACAAACCCAGCGATTGGGTTGTTTTAACCCAGCGGCTGGGTTAAATGTTTGCCCAACCTGCTGGGTAGTTTTATTTAACCCAAATATTGTTTAAAAATTACTGTATTTCTTGCTTAAAATGAACCCAAAATATGTTGGAAATTAACATTTATTAATATGTTTAATAAACAAACATTTATTAATACTTTTTTTGAATAATATTTAAACAATAAACATTTATTAAATTGCTTATTAATAAATGCTCATCTTTTTGATTATTATTGTTGCCTCTAGTAATTATGAGTCTGATTTTTAATTTCCAACCTATTTTGGGTTCATTTTAAGCCAGACATATAGTCATTTGTAAACAATTGTTGGGTTAAATAAAACTACCCAGCAGGTTGGGCAAACATTTAACCCAACTGCTGGGTCAAAACA
>RJVU01003824.1:550988-560988 GCA_003731715.1 Anabarilius grahami | reverse complement strand
GGACGTCTAGTATGTACACCTCACCATGGGTCACGTGACCCGGAGCGCCCCTCAGTAGTCTAAGACCTCTATAGCACCTTGAGAAGGCGGATTGCGTATCTGTTTAACATCACCTATGACTATATGCTTAAATGTACGCCACTTCAACCTCTTGAATAGAAAGGATAAATTCAACTTCTTTTTTTTTTTCCATATTCCAACATTATGTTGCAAAGTTTCACCAAAATAAAAATCAATAAAAATAAAAATCATAGCAACAGTAATTATAATAATAAAAAAAACAGACAAGGTGAATAGTATTCCATATAAACATCTACCAAGTATGCTACAAAAACAAATCCAATCATCTGGCGCTGAAAAACTCTTTATCGTTGATTATAGTCGATAGAAGAATACATGAAGATGCGCGAATCTATCGAAACATGTGCGCTGACTGAAAACCGTAGCTTCGGATGCTGTCATAATTGTGATTTTCTTTATACAAATATTAAATCTATATGTGACAAAAGACATTTAAATACTTGTTAAATCCCATGAGCCCTGCTAAAACTTCCAGTGACTCCCCCGAACACTTGAGTACAGAGAAAAATACCTGAAACTGTACAGATATAGACTGTGTTTGATCTGTGACCGGGTAGCGTAATGTTTTGGCTTGTTAGAAAAATATTTAGCACTCGTTAGAGAAAAAATCAGGTATAAAGTAAACAGCACAAACAGTAAATGATTATTCCGTCTGAAAAATGTCCGTTTCGTGAAAGAGGGCGGAGCGAGGGATCATGGAAAGGGGTCCGAAGAATGTGGCGTCCCCCAAGGCTCTGTACTGGGTCCGTTTCGGCTTCAGTCTATAATGACACACATGCGTCCGACGCGCACCGTACATGGGTGGGAGACTCAGATTAGCACGACAGCGAATAAATGAAACAAAGACATGCAGTGGATGAATTTAAAGTCAGTAAGCGTTGACGAATAGCTGCTAGCGCAAAGCTGCGCTTCAATACATCGGCTCAACACCTTGTTCGCCCTCGTCTGGAGGAAAGTCCGTGTTGAGGAGAGACTCCATGTAGGCTATGTAGCTGGAGCTGTGGGTGTAACTCTCGCTGGGTTCCGGGGCAGGAAGTGTGGGCGCTGAGACAGGAAGTGTGGCGGGCGGCAAGCAAGGGGCAGTGCTGGTGTTCGGAGTAATACTAGCGGGCAGGAAAGCGCTGATTAATTCCGGAGGTAGTGCTGAGGGCTCGATGGCTAGCGTGGGTGGCGGTGTTGGCAGACGCGGGCGTTTTGCGGCCAGCGGTTCGTCTGACGATTGGGCCTGAGGTTGCTGTTGGTTCACAGATGCCTGTCGATAAGAAAAAAAACTATTATCCTTCAGTGACGTCAATCAGAGCTCTCAAAATATGCTCCGTTGCTGCGTTGTTAGCTTGAAAAGTTCAAGTCTGGCAAACACGAAAGCAGTAAAGTGTTAAACTTTGACTTTTGCTTGATGAATTCTGTGTGCAGAAACGTACGGTACTCGGCCTGAAGCGGATTAAAGCACTTACCAGACGAGACATGACCCTCTTGGGCAGCTCCTGGTCCAGAGAGTGAATCTCACTGCGCTTCAGTAAGAGCTGCGTCTCGTCCTGAAACTCCACCTGGAAAGAAATGCAGTCAGTTTAGACGCCTCAGATCCTTTACTGCTCTTGGAACCAAATTGTTTGATGCAATCCAGAAGTTTAGAAAAGCTACTAGTGTCCATTCAAAGCTTGTGTGCCACCTTACTAACACCCTTGGGAAGCTATTTTCCAGTTACACAAGTACAGCTCCATCTACGTAAATCTACAAACTGTTTGGGCACATTTACACCGTGTTCCAAATTATTATGCAAGTGACATATCAGTAAGATTTCTTAAACATTCAGATTTTAGTTTTTCTAAGAAAATGTTTGTTCGTTTATTTATCCATGTCTTTTTAGATAACTGGTATCAATCTCAGACAAAATAATTTGCCAGATCTATGGAAACCCTACTTTGAGGTTGTTCCACATTATTAAGCAAGTCACAGTTCTCATGCAATATGGGGAGGAAGAAAGATCTTTCTGAAGATGAAAAGCATGAGATGGTGCAATGTTGTGCAAAAGGCATGAAAACAACTAATATTGTGTGAAAACTGAATAGACCTGGCAAATTATTTTAATATTCTGAGATTGATACCAGTTATCTAAAAAAGACATGGATAAATAAACAAACATTTTCTTAGAAAGATCTTTCTGAAGATGAAAAGCATGAGATGGTGCAGTGTGGTGCAGTGTGGTGCAAAAGGCATGAAAACAACTAATAGTGTGTGGAAACTGAATAGACCTGGCAAATTATTTTAATATTCTGAGATTGATACCAGTTATCTAAAAAAGACATGGATAAATAAACAAACATTTTCTAAGAAAGATCTTTCTGAAGATGAAAAGCATGAGATGGTGCAGTGTGGTGCAAAAGGCATGAAAACAACTAATAGTGTGTGAAAACTGAATAGACCTGGCAAATTATTTTAATATTCTGAGATTGATACCAGTTATCTAAAAAGACATGGATAAATAAACAAACATTTTCTTAGAAAAACTAAAATCTGAATGTTTATTGTACTGAAAACTTACTGATATGTAACTTGCATAATAATTTGGAACGCGGTGTAATTTAATAATAATTGTAATTTAAAAACAGAAAATCATATACACACACATTATTATGTTTCATTTTTCAGGAAGGGACATGAACTAACTCCATGCACAGGAATTACTTACGTAATGCTAATGCTGTTAATAGAGCTGTAAAAACTGCATTTAACCCAGGATATTGCTTTACAACTCTTATTTTTGGAAGGAAAGAGCAACCAACATAACAAGCTCCAAACTTTCAACCAGTCTGCAATCAACACCCTATTCCAGATCAATTCCCAATGGCTTCAAGACCTGTCAGACTTCCAGACATCCAGTTACAGATCGCCTGGAGTGGGTGGGAGAACATTTGGCGCGTCTAGCAAAGGTAGATGTGACGTCATTGAAGTGATCCGTGGTTGTTACAGAGTGCGGTGACTCACACGGCTCTGATAAAATAATGGAGTCTTGTGGCGGAGGAGAGAATCAAACGGTTCGTTAATGCTGACAGAGGAGTCTCTCAAGAGTTCAGCCAAGCAATGAAACACTGTATCGAGTGTGTGTGTGTGTGTGTTTGGGTTTTAATGAGAGAGAATCTGACGTGAACCAAAACTAGTTCTTCTAATGTGTCAAACAATGTATTAACATCGTTTGGAGATGGAGAAAAACTGAAAAAGCATGTTTCGATTTAGCTTTTTAGTAGATTCTGTGTCACCTTTCCATCAAAATGTGACCCAAATGTAAGGAAAAACATCATCCCATCCCTGCACAAGAACACAAAAGCACTTCCTGTGATGGAGTGTCGCATGTACGAGAAATAGCAGATGAATGGCGGTCTACTCTCGCTGTCTGCGGTCTATCACACCTCATAAGCTTCATGTACAGACTCCATAAATCCCCCAAGCGGCACATATGCCTAGTTTTCTCATTTTCCCATTAATCTCTCCTCCCTTTTGCTCAAGACATCAGTGGCTCCTCTGTGTACAAGGAAAGCAAACTTAACACCAAATATGGACTCATGAAAGACTCGGATAAAGGCGGGAATCAAAAGAAAATTAACTTAAAGACTCAGTTTCCTAACCTAAAAATCAGGTGACACTGTGGGGCTCTACTAGTCTATATACAAAACACACGAACAAACTATAAACTAAATTAATTTAAAAAGTTATTCTATTTATTCAATAACTTGTAATTAACATGAATTAACTGTATTAAAGTAGAAGCCAAACAAATCGATCGAATCAAAAGCGAACAACACTAAATACAGGTGTAAACGGGGTCTAAAAACGTTTTGAGCTTGTCCTCTTTCGACCACTTCCAGAGGTTATCAAAAACACATTAGACCGGATTACTTTCATAGCGTAAACACTCATGTGATAGAATGCCACAAATGACCGCCTACTGACCTAATGTGTAAACAGTATCTGAAGCGCGCTAGCCAGACGGGATTTAAACTTTGTCCGCTGAAGACCCAAGTTTGGTTTGAAGATGAAAAATGTACCAAGCACAATGTTCTCTCTCCATTCCTGATTTCTAACACACACTCACAGCGTTCAGCTGGTCTTGCGGCTGTCAGAGCAGAAACGAAAGCCGATGCTCTCCGTGTGTTTTTACATCATCTCCGGTCACGTTCATATGTAAATTGTGCACTTGTATCCATTAGATCGAAAGATCTGAAAAAGCCCATACATTTACTCGCCCATCGACCCTTCCCTCAAAGAAATCCGGACAGAAGTGGTTGAAAGTGCACAAAAGAGACAGATTAAAGCACCAGGTGTAAACGGGAATGTGTCTACTTCATCCACTTGTGATCCAATCGATCAAAACGCATCTTGTAAACAGGGTCAAAATGTCTTTATCAAAGTGCTGGAAAACAAATGTGGATAAATAAATACAAAAATAAGAGGTCACAATAACCTGGTAGTAACGGTGGACGTGTTCCTTGACAAAAGACGCGTTAAGAATCCGTCCGTCGATTGTCTTGACCACCACAATTTCGCCCTGTTCTGGAGGGCCGTTCCGCAGGCAGTCGTGACTCTGAGACAGAAATTAAAGAGACGATAGATCAGATCTGATTGGATGAGCCAAATGAATGCACAAAGCCACCACAACAACCTACAATTAGATTTCAACCAATCAGCATCCAGGACCAGAACTATGCTTTTATAAGGCAATAAGCCACAAGAGGCCATACATAACAGTGATTTTATCATGACTAAGGAGGTTTTAGCAACTAAAAACTGTTGAATATGTTGAAGATACTATTTCTTGGTGTGTTTAGCTCACCAGCAGGTTCTCCGGGAAGACGTTATCACAGTAGGAGCCGTCGTCAAAGTTGACTTCGTAGTAGTTCTGCGTGCCGATGCCGGTGATGGTGCAGCGATAGAACCAACCATTGCTGTTCCTCCCGATGACCTCCTGACCCAGAGACAACTCGCGGGAGCCGCTTTTGACCTGCAACGGAAGCAAACCTTTAGTTTGAGGAACACCGTGGTCTCTTTTTAGAGTGTTAACCAAGGCTACGCACCTTATGATTGGTCTGTTTGTGTTTGTGGCAGGTGACGGACACCACGTACGGCCAATCGGCCGGCTTCATGACGACTCCGGCGAGGAGGGCGCAGGTGACGTGGAAGGACGTGGAGCAGTTGTCCAACGAGCACTGGATACACGCGCCGAAGATCTGCTTAGTCGTCTTGTGGCAGTAGACGCACTTCTGAAAATCGGAACGAGGAAATGTACATATGAAATGTCATATACATGATAAATAGGATATTTAACTAGAGAAAAAAGTTGATCAAGACAAACTTTGAAGTTGGCTTGAGAAAGCCTGACCAGAAAGTGTATAGAAGTCTGAAAAGCTTGAAGTTTGAAGTTTAAAGTAGTTTTAAAAGGGATTCAAGGCGTTTCATACAAGTATGATGAATTAATGCTAAATAGTTATTTGGCTAATGGTGAACAGCTTTAAAAAAAAAAAAAATAAAAAAAAGAACAGTTTCAGGCTTGAATTTCAATAAAAGATTACAAATATGAACAATTATTCATGTGCAAACTATAATAATCACCAGAAAAGATTAAGCAGAATGAACAAACTAAAAGGAGGAAAGAATACAAAAATTTAAATTTAAACATGAAATATTAATGGTGACCAGAAGTCAGACATATGAACATTACGAAAGGTTTATGAAAAAATAAAGAAGGAAAGAAACAAAAAGAATGAAACATACAGAACAAACATAAAAAAAACAACCAAAAAATGAGAACAGAAACAACGAAACAAGCAACAAGTAGATGAACCAAAACAAACAAAAAAAGAGCAAAAAATATAAACAAGGAGGAAAAGTAAACATTAAAAGTGATTTTCATCTCGTTTGACTACTGTAATGACAGAGTTTTCAATGAGAAAAAGGAAAATGGAGCCTGAGGCAAATGTGAGTTTGCTAAGTCGATGGTAAATAGATATTTGGCTATTGGTTAACATTATTTTCATGTGGCAGCTGCTGAAAAGGAAAGTCATTTCAAGAGTGCAGCAGCTTACATTTCCATGAAAAGGAACATTTATTAATAGTGAACAACAATAAAAACACCAGAAATGTTCACAAAGACAGTCGATTTTGATTTCACATGTAGAAATAAGGGCTTATTTTGAGGCAAATGAAGTCAATGAGCAGTCGATTGTTTAAAACTGAGCCATTTTTTATGTGAATATCCTCTGAATGGAAAACATTTTGCCTTATCATTCCCTCTTTCTTTGTGTCTGTTCTTCCCCATCTCTCTCCTCTTCTCCTCCATTTCCCCATAAACCACCTCCAAACACACACACAGCGCACGGACACGGGGATATCGACAAGAATAAAAATTCTTTATTAAATTGTCAATACTTCATTTCAGCCCCCTGTGGCCAAGCGGCCATAATGTACGACGGCCTTTTGATGTGGCGCCGGCTCGGAAATATTTCATCGGCTGGTGAAAGGCTCTGATTTATCATTCCTCAGGGATTGATCACAAGACAGGCCAACGGACAAGGGAAGGGAAAAAATATGTGATTTACGAGCATCAACCTCTCAGTTCTTTATTCATACATCAAGACCTGGCGTCCATTTTGTGTTGCAGTGAGCGAGAAGAGACTTCCTTTTAAATCTACAATATGACGCCATTTCTTCAACTTGTTCTAGTGTGCAAATAATGAGAATAAATGTTTGTTTATATAAACATTCGCAACATGATGACAAAGCAACCGTGTCATCGATCTTTTACACAAGCTGAAGTCAGATGTATGAACAATATGAGAGCTTTATGAAAAGATAAAGTAGAAAAGAAACAAAAAGTACTCAAAAAAAGACAAAGCAAACAAAAAAAGAATGAACAAAAGAAAAAACTGATAAACAGAGAACAAACGAAAGATTGAAAAAATAAACTAAAACAAATAAAAGTAAGAGAAAAATACCAATAAAAGAAATAAAGAATGAAATAATGAAAGAATTAAGCACCAACACAAGAAAAAAGCAAAAAAACGAAAGAAAGAGAACAGAAACAGAAAGAACACAAAAGTAGAAAAGAAAAAACACCAAAAGAAACAAAAAAAAATTAAGAAAAAAGCCCAAATGAAAAAGAGCGAACAAATGGAAAAAGAAAGAGCAAACAAAAGAAAAGAAACAGCAAATAAAAAAGGATGAAAGAAAAAAGCACAAATGAAAGAAAGCAAACAAAAGAAACAGAAAAAGAACAAACAAAAGTGGAAAAGATCAAAAAACGAAAGAAAACAAACCGCAAATAAAAACAAATGATAAAAAAAGCACAAACAAAAGAAACAGCTAACAAAATAAACAAACGTAGAACAAAAAAAGAAAGAAAACAAACAGCAAATACAAACAAATGAAAGAAAAAGCACAAACGAAAGAGTGAACAAAATAAACAAACAGAAAGAAACAAGTTGAAAAGAACAAAAAAGAAAGAAAACACACAGCAAAAAAACAAAAAAGCACAAATGAAAGAGCAAACAAAAGAAACAGAAAGAACAAACAAAAGTAAAGAACAAAAAATGAAAAAACTGTACAAACAAAAGAAAAACAAAAAGAACAAACAAAAGTAGAAAAGAACAAAAAAGAAAAACAGCAAATAAAAACAAAGAATAAAAAAAAGCACAAACGAAAGAAAGAGTGAACAAAATGAACAAAGAATAAACAAAAGTAGAAAAGAACAAAAAATGAAGAACAGCAAATAAAAAAGAATGAATGAATAAAGAACAAATGAAAGAGAGTGAACAAAAGAAACAGAACAAACAAAAGCAGAAAAGAACAAAAAACTAAAGAAAACAAACGGCAAATAGAAGCAAAATATGAAAGAAAAAAACCACAAAGGAAAGCAGGAATGGAAACAGAAGGACCATATATGAAGGAGCGAAGCACATTTTTAATTTCATCATGTGCTGGACGACACCAGAGGAGATGATCTGGTCTCACTGATGTCACTTGTGGTTTGGCTTCTGTGTTTGAGCGCGTTCAGACGTGTGGCGGAGGAGGAGAAACCTGCCTATATAATCAATGCACTTCGTTTAGCACAGCGAGGAACCACACCTGATTATTCAGGCATTCCACATCGTTAATAATGCATCGTTCCCTCCGAGAGAGACACACAAAGAGAGAGAGAGAGGGTAGTACAACTACAGAACAAGAAAACTGAACAAATGAAACAAATATAGTGACCGAATGAACTACACAAAAGAAAGAAACATAATCATGNATGATCTGGTCTCACTGATGTCACTTGTGGTTTGGCTTCTGTGTTTGAGCGCGTTCAGACGTGTGGCGGAGGAGGAGAAACCTGCCTATATAATCAATGCACTTCGTTTAGCACAGCGAGGAACCACACCTGATTATTCAGGCATTCCACATCGTTAATAATGCATCGTTCCCTCCGAGAGAGACACACAGAGAGAGAGACAGAGAGAGAGAGAGAGGGAAGTACAACTGCAGAACAAGAAAACTGAACAAATGAAACAAATATAGTGACCGAATGAACTACACAAAAGAAAAACATAATCATCATGATCATAACGGTAAAAAACAAAAGCACAAATCAAAGAACAAACAAACAAAAAAAAAACAGAACAAACGAATACGCACAAACAAACAAAAGTAGAAGACAAACAGAAAAATACCAATGAAAAAGAAACGAAGAACAAACGAATAAGAAACAGAAATAAACAAAGCATAAATTAATTAAATTACATGAACAAAATTAATGAATGAAATAATGAAAGTATGAAAAACACAAAAAAGCAAGAAATAAACAAATTAGAAATGAACAAAAGAAAAAACAAAAGCACAAACAAAAAAGTGAAAAAAGACAAATGAATGAGTGAAAAATTAAGTAAAACAAACAAAAGTAGAAGCCAAACAGAAAAAATACCAAGAACGAATAAACGAATAAAATAAACAATGAAATAACAAAAGAAACGAGCACAAATGAAAGAGTAAAGGAATAAGAAACAGAAAAGCAAACATAAGTAGAAAATGAAACAAAACAAACAAAAGAAAAACCATGTAAATGAAAAGAAAAAACAAAAGCGCAAATGGAAGAATGAAAAAGCAGAACACACAATGAAACAACTCAATGGATGCAAACGAACAGAAAAGTATGAATCAAAGCAAAAACACACACAAAAAAACCCTATGTTTGTTGAGTGTCTTTAAAAAAAGTTAAACTGGACAGTAAACGAAGTGAAAGAGGTGAAAGGGTCACTCACCAAACTCTTCCTGGTGTCGGGGACGGCGGTGACATCCACAGGCTCTCGCTCCACAGCGTTGACGAAACGAACCTCGGCCACAGCGACGGCACAGATCACGTGAACCCACCTACGGACAGGAAAACAAACGCTTGGTTTACATGTAAAGTTTGTTTTGCAGATTAGCATGAACAGATGCCCATGTAGCTCCTCGTAATAGAGTTTAAGATATTAGACCTGTCATCTGTGGTTTTCTTCAAAGCTCCTCCTCTTAAACTGCACAAACAGCAGGCCTGCAACGATTAAACCAATCATGAACACAACGCTTTAACACGATAATAAACGTGTCAAATGTGAACGGTGTTCAATACTTACGGCCGTCCACTCCATAGAGGAACATCGAGAACACATCCAGCCTTCCTGTTTCGTGTCGGGATTGACGCCGTAACAACCTGGCGGAAGAGAGAACGAAAACGTTATTTATTAAACATATTCTGTGCGATTCACCGGTGTACGTTATTTTCAAAGATAAAACAGTTTCTGTAGTTTTCTATTGAAAAAAATACATCTTTCTCCGACAATTTGATACGAAAAGATTGTTTTGTCAAAAAAAGACTAAACAAAAAACTAAACAAAAAGAGAAAAAAAAAAAA
>RJVU01003824.1:540272-550960 GCA_003731715.1 Anabarilius grahami | reverse complement strand
AAAAAAAAAACTAATGACAGAACAAAATTACACAATCGACAAAAGAAACAAAAGTACAACGTCAGAAAAGAAAGGAGGAAATAGAAACAAAGAACAAACGAATGAATGTATGTTATTAAATAAAACTATTTTTGTAAATTTAATACAAAAAGAATGAAGAAAAAAATTTACAAATGAAAAGACGAAAGAAACAAGAGAGAGAACAAAAACAAATGAGCGAAAAAATGAACAAATTAATTAAAACAAAAGTAGAATCCAAAGAACAAAAACCAAAGAAAACAATCAACAAACGAAACAAAGAATGTCGTCTCAATGCATTGGTCATTAAACAAGTTTTAGATGCAAATAAGTCATATTACGAAAGATGAATGTGTAACGAAGGACGTTTCAAGTCATTAATCGAAAACGTAAATACAATTTAAAAACTCAATAATTACGGTTACCAATGCTGAATATTCAGATGCAAATAAGTCAAATTACAAAAAATTTATGTGTTACGAACGACGTTTCAATTCATTAAGAGAAAAACGTAATTTAAAAATGTAAAAACTCAATGATTACAGATACCAACACTGAATATTCAGATGCAAACAACTCTTATTACAAAAGATGAATTTGTAACGAAGGACGTTTCAAGTTATTCATCGAAAACTAAAAAAATTTTTTTTTTTTAAATCAACAATTACAGATACCAAAGCTGAATATTCAGATGCAAATAAGTTATATTATGAAAGATGAATGTGTAACGAAAGACATTTAAAGCCATTAATCGAAAATGTAAAAAAAATTTAAAAACAACGATTATGGCTACAATCGCTGAATATTCAGTTGCAAATAAGTCAAATTATGGAGGATGTTTCACGTCAATTGGAAAAAAATGCAAATAAACTCAATTATTGTCGACAGCTAAATATTTCGGTTGGAAATAAGTCATATTACAAAAAATTTATGTGTTACGAAGTACATTTCAAGTCATTTTTTTTTTTTTAAATCAACGATTACAGTTACCAATGCTGAATATTCAGATGCAAATCAGTTATATTACGAAAGATGAATGTGTAACAAAAGGCATTTTAAGGCCATTAATGGAAAATGTAAATAAAATGTATAAACTCAGTTACGGTTACCAATGCTTTATATTCAGATGTAAATAAGTCAAATTACAAAAAAATTATGTGTTACGAAGGACGTTTCAAGTCATTATTTGAAAAACGTAAATAAAATGTTAAACTTCACGCTTGGAAAAACACAACGATTATGGCTATAAATCGCTGAATATTCGGTTGCAAATAAGTCAAATTATGAAGGATGTTTCACGTCAATTGGAAAAAAATGCAAGTAAACTTTATAACAATTATGGCCGACACAGCTGAATTACAAAAAATTCATATGTTACTATGGATGTTTCAAGTTTCTTTTACACCTTTTATGTTTTCAACCAATTAAACAAACGTAGAAAATGTACTCAAAACTAAAACACTGAAACTCAAGGATGACGGCACCACATCATCTGAAGGTGTTTGTCGTTGCGCAGCGTTCAAGAACCTGCTGTTTCCTGTAATTACACCAGGCATCCTTCGATTGCAAGGCACAAAAGTGGACTGTGATATTGTACGAGCGACCCTTTTAGAAGAACGCTCCAGCTGGAGGTGAAAGCTCACAGAAATGGAAAGCTCGTTTTGACATGCTGTCATTTCCCCCTCGTCCCCGTCTTATCGAAATCACCAGCTTTCAGCAGCTGTGCCCACCTCATCCGTGCCAGGTAAACACTAACAGCAGGAACCGCACGTCCAAGCCCAGCTCCAGCAGTAATGGCCTCCGCCACGGCAGACGGGATACAAATACAGCCTCCGGGCATTAGTTTAATGTGCAACACGCACACATGAGTGCAAACACGCGCTTACGCATGTTCAGGAAAGTCTTTTTCATAACCGCTGGAAGAATTTTTGTGAGTTCAAGCGCTTATGAAACCAGGCTGGCAGAAAATAGCATCAAGAAATGAGGAGGCAAAGACAGCACAACTAACAAGCTGTCTTTCACTTCACGGCCCGTTCTTCAAGGCTGCGGAGGCAAACAAGCTAGAGATGTTGTTATTGTTGGTGGTGATGGTGTTTTTTTCCCCTAGAACGGTTCGACTGGCGGATCCTTCGCCTACAGAACTGGTCAAAAGTTTGGACATATTACAATTTTTTATGTTTTTGAAAGAAGTCTCTTCTGCTCATCAAGCCTGCATTTATTTGATCAAAAATACAGAAAAAAAATAATATTGTAAAATATTATTACAATTTAAAATAATGGTTCTCTTTTTTAATATACTTTGAAATGTAATTTATTCGTGTGATCAAAGCTGAATTTTCAGCATCATTACTCAAGTCTTCAGTGTCACATGATCCTTCAGAAATCAATCTAATATGCTGATTTATTATCAATGCAGGGCTTTTTTTCTGCCAGTGTGACTATTTGTTAGAGTGTGACCACCACATTGCACAACTGATAAGAGCTGCCATAACTGTTTCATACGAGAAACATCAAACGAGCTCTACTCGTTTGAGCTGAGCAGCACTTGTGTATCAGACGCGCCAATCTCGATCATGTGACACTGTTTACTACACACCGCTGGGAGATCCAGTGAGAAAGCGTTTGAATTTGCAGCAAAAATGATTAACATCGCTGCGAGATCTAGTGGGAAGCGTTCAAATTCAGCGCAGAATTCTCTGCTTTAAACCACAGATATCAGATCAACCAGCGCTGACGTGGAAAACAGGAGAAACACTGTGCCAGGGTTCATGCAAACTGAATTTCAAGCACATTTCAAGGACTTTTTAAAGTGCTTCACACTTTTTCCAGCACTTAAAAGCTCTAAATATTATCCAATTTTAATGTTTTTTTGAATGTGATGATTAAAACAAAGTTTAAAGACGTAGAAAAACTAACACTTCTAGGCAAACAATTTTTTTTTAAAGACATGCAATTATCACTAGATGGCAGCAGAGAAGCACTTATTGATGGAAAAGTAGGAAAAGTCTCATGAAAAACAAAAACTTCTTCAAATTGTGACAGAATTACACTGAAAGCAGGTAAAGAGCGCTCCTTTTATAATCACTGAAGCTGTCGGTCAGCTCAGTTTGGTACATTTAACACCCTCGAGTTGGCGGTCGCGCTGGCGACACCACCTCATTTTTTTCTTAGTGTGAAAGAGGCTCAAAATATTCTGTCAATTTTGGACATACAATTGAGTTATACACCATTCTAATCTGTGAAATGTCTTTTATTTGTGTACACTCAGAGTAAAAACAAAATGTTGTGCTTTTTGCAAAATAAAGATAACTAACGATGCGTGATCTGTCGTCTCTCTCTGATTGAAGTCCATTCTCAGAAAATGAATTTAGTGAATACTAATTACACAAACATGAGACATATCTAAAGAAACATTGAAATGTCATGTAAGTCATGTAAGTCAAATCGAAAACAAATATTCTCTGTTTATGTAATCTGTTTGAAAAGAGAGAGATGTCAGTCGTTCGCGAGTCACCTCATTATCGCGCTATTCAGAAGCAAATTCTGAGGCGATACATGAAACAGAGAGTGAACGCCCGCATCAGCTCGGAAAACTGCATCAAGCTTAGTCAGATGTACATCGAGTACATAAGAGTAGAACATTTACATTTTTCCCTTTAAAAATGTTTTTGCACGTTACTGTTAATAAGTTAATTTGATCTGCATCTCAATTCTATATTGTCAAGTTTCCAATGAATAAACGTATAATATTATTAGTAACTGCACGTATTAATGCAAAACAATCGTAATATGACTAAATTACCTTTATGATTTTTTTTCTTTTTTTAAATCCAGCACCATCTTCTGTAGAAATGATTGGCACCAGCGCCACTGCTCTCTAATGTTAGTTTGGATTTCTATTTTGAATAAATGCTGTTCTTTTTAACTTTTTATTAATCAATGAATCCTGAAAAAAGTATCACATGTTCCCAAAAAAATATTAAGCAGCACAACTGTTTCCAACATTTAGCATATTAGAATGATTATTGAAGGATCATGTGACACTGAAGACTGGAGTAACGATGCTGAAAATTCAGCTTTGATCACAGGAATAAAAGGAAGATTTCAAAGTATGATAAAAAAATGAAACCATTATTTTAAATTGTAATAATATTTCACCATATTACTGATTTTTTCTGTATATTCGGTCAAATAAATGCAGCCTTGATGTGAAATAAGAGACTTTCAAAAACATTAAATAGTAATGTTTCCAAACTTTTGAACAGTACTGTACATTTTGGACAGTGATTCGTTTCACTTCACGGCCCGTTCGTCAAGGCTTTGGAAGGCAAACAAGCTAGAGATGTTGTTGTTGTTGTTGGAGGTGGTTTTTCCCCTAGAACGGTTGGATCCTTCGCGTACATTTTGGACAGTGGTTTGTGTCGCCTCTACAAGAACCAGTCAAGGGAATCAGAGCGTTTAAAACACAGCAGGGGATCTGCTTTCCATAGCTCTGGTGTTTTTGGGGGTGAAATTTACAGCATGGAGGCAGAAAATTAAAGCAATAAGCGCACTGAGGTCAAAACTTAAAGTGATTTCACCATTTTACGAATGACAGAACAAAAAAAGATAAAAACAACCAATATTACAACTCTTGAAGAGAGTAATACAATTAACAATGCTTCCAATAAGTAATACAGTAGGCTGTTTGACATAACTGATGCAGAAATATATATATAATTCAGATGATGTATGAACACAGACGCACATATATCAGCTATTTTAATCGAACGTGGGTCATCGGATGAGATTTACGAGCCAGAAATACCTGTTTTATAAGCTGAAGAAAGCTTGAGTGAAGGTAAAATATGAGTAAGTGTGTTTATGACACAGCGACAACTTTAATTAGTTTGACAGAGTGAAAACAGAGTGACGGTAAACTGATTAGTGCAGCTAAAAGCAGACTAATACATGACGGCTCATCCCAGAGCAATCACACTTCATAAATCAGTCACGCAAACTGAACGAGTGCTTCACGCTCGGCGTAATGAACTTTAAAAGAAGCCAACATATGGCGAGTCGTACTTTCGAATCTAACAACTCTGGAAAGTATTCAACTCGTGTACCATATACATGGTAAATATAATCATATCACGGCCGGATGCTTCTGGAAAACAACAAGCAAAAGTTGAAGTGAAATAGTTTCATCTGAACTGTCATTTTCATTTAAACGGGCCAATCAGAGCGCGGCGTCACACTCGTACGTCCCAGTCGCTCACACACACTCGTACTAATTGGCTACGCGGCTTAGACTCGCGCCGAAGAGAAACAAACCACTTTTGCGGTCTGCGTTTTCCTCTTCGGGAGGTTTTTTCTTCGCCCCTCTAAATAAATAACAGTGCTGGAGTTCAGCCTGACTGACGGTAAATTGGCTGGAGTGACGTCCGGGTCTCCGTAAGAGGCTCTCGAGGGCCCGGCGACAAGATAAAGAGGGAATCAGGGGCGTTTATTAATCAGAGGCACACGGCTCCTGACTGACACACAGAAATATGTGGATTGGCGTGAAGGAGGCAAACAAACAGCTGGAGATACAGACGTGATTTTCAACTGAACTACTACTTGTTTTATTATTACAATATATATCATTTTTATTTATATTACTATGTTCTAAAAATAGATTTATTAATCCTCAGGTGCTCATCGAAAAATTTTCCGTTTTGAATTTAAAAAAATCGCTGCTTCATCGGAATGGTACGAAACCTGGTGACTTTTATGGCATTTGGATTGTGAACACAAAAAAAATTGAGGACATGATTTGAGCATGCTAAGTGGTCATATAAAAAAATTGTAACACTGGTGTTCTTCGGTCAAAAATGACCGACCATAGGAAATGAATGGGAAATTGACAAAAACACAAAAATTCAATGAATTTTTGTCTGTACAATCTACAAATCGGCCACAATTCTGAAAAAAAGTACACAGCAGTAAAGGGGTGACACTCTAAAACATCAAGAGTGTGATATAGACACACCCACTATAAACCACTGTCTGTAACACAGAGAAAAGTTTTAATAATATGTGAAATCCATTCAATAATTCAGTAATAATGCAGGAAAAGCTCACAGCATTGAAGGAGTGACACTCTAAAACATCAAGAGTGGAATAAACACACCCATTCTCATGCACACACACACAAACGCACACATGATATCCCCTTTGGTACAATATAAAATAATTAAAAAATCTTCGTTTTGAATATTTTAAAAAACTGTAGCTTCATCAAAATGGGTTGAAACTTGGTGACTTTTATGTCAATTGGTATGCGAACAGAAAAAAATTAAAGGCATGATTGGAAAAGTCTAAGTGGTCGTAAAAACACTTGTGTTCTTCGGTCAAAAATGACCCACCATAGAAAATGAATAGGAATTTTGGTGTGTACAATCTACAAATCGGCCACAATTCTGAAAAAAGTACACAGCAGTAAAGGGATGACACTCTAAAACATCAAGAGTGTGATATAGACACACCCACTCACACACANTGATTATAGAGGAAGAGCTCTTTACTCAGTCTGTGTAATTTGATTTGCAATTTAAAGTAAAGTTTTTGTTTTTCATGAGACTTTTTGACCTTTCCTACAAATATATACTTCACATTTCAGTTACAAATAGACTTTTTAATGGTATAATAGTGATTTGATAATATCTAAAAATAAATTCAAAAGCAAAACGTGTGAAAAAACTATGTTAGGGAGTGGAAATGGCTAAAGAGCCAATAAGTGCTCCTCTGTAGCCATCAACTGGTTTTAGTGGTAATTTCGTGTCTTTTAAATTGAATAGCTTCATAAAAGTGTTTGCATTTCACCAAGTGATAGTTTTCCTACATCATTAAACTTTTATTAATTATTACTATTATTTTTATTATTATTATTATTATTATTCACATTTTATAATTTTATCATATTTATATTAAGTAAATACTTTAATTTATTCTTAACAATAAATAAACAATTATAAATAATTATAATAAATGCTTCTTGAAAACTAGAAAAGAAAATATGTATTTTTTTGTAAATATAGCAAAATCAGGATAAAAGCACACATTACCGGCAAAAATATGCTCAAAGATGGGTGCTCGACCAAAAAACTATTAATAAAAAGCAGGAAAAAAATCCAAAAATATGCAAAAAAATGTAATACAAGACTCACATGGGTTACGTTTCAAGCATGCAGGCTCTTTGTCAGACTTTTGAACATAAATTTTTAGTTTTTTTCATGAGAAACAGGTGTGAGGTGTCTGAACTCACTTGCATGGACCTGTAGGCCGCAGCTGCCGCAGGACAGCAGGACGCTGGTGCCGTCGTCACCGATGTGGGAGTTTGACGGCAGGGGTTCAGTGTTCTCGGCGCCGGCGCTGAAGCACATCTCTGGAACCAGCGGACGGGTGCGACACCCGACCCGGGACACCAGCCCGGACGTGTCCGAGGTGTGGAAGGGGTCCTTCACAGGCTAAACACAGAAAAACACATGAGAGAGGTCAGCATGTTAAAGAGGACCTAATAGAATTGATTTTCATGATTGAATGTTCAAAAAGCACATTATTTTCCTCATTTTCTCCATTGTTGCAGCACCTCTCTTCCCATTCTGTCAGTAATGCTCTGTTTACT
This sequence comes from Anabarilius grahami, assembly GCA_003731715.1. NCBI lineage: Eukaryota > Metazoa > Chordata > Actinopteri > Cypriniformes > Xenocyprididae > Anabarilius > Anabarilius grahami. Next base: position 543,297 of record RJVU01003824.1, on the reverse strand, counting down.
TCCTGTCTCTATGAAGTATTTTGACAGTGATGCATTAATTACCTGCGTGTACGGACAGAACAGCGTGCACACGGAGCAGTGTGGCTCGATGGTCGCCATGGCTGTGTTGAACTGCTTCTCGGCCAGGAAGTTTGGCGAGCGGTTCTGCCACAGGTTCTGCCACAGGTCCTTCTTGGTCTCCGGACCCACGCCTCCGCCAACTGGCAGCCCCGAGTACAGCTCTACAGGAACACAAAGAGACGACACACACGTGAGGTTCACACATAATTAACACAAATAACTACATCTTGATGGATGGATGGATGGATGGATGGATGGATGGATGGATGGATGGATGGATGGATGGATGGATGGATGGATGGATGGATGNATAGATAGATAGATAGATAGATAGATAGATAGATAGATAGATAGATAGATAGATAGATAGATAGATAGATAGATAGATAGATAGATAGATAGATAGATAGATAGATAGATAGATAGCCAGATAGATAGATAGATAGATAGATAGATAGATAGATAGATAGATAGATAGATAGATTTATGTGTTATTAACACTGACAGTACACCTAGTTTACAGGTAAATGAATCATATTTAAGTTAAATGGGGCTGAATGTTAATGTTCTGCTCTTCCTGTCAATCGTGACTCTACAGACAGCAGGTGAAGATGTATTTTTGGAGCATTTTGATGCCCCTCTGTCCTGTATTTTGCCCCCTGCAGTGACAGCGGGCGGTGCAGGTTTACAGCTGTCTGTCTGTTCATAACACACAGCACAGACAAATCAATAACCGTCTTTCAGCCGCTCGATTTTATAAAGCGCTTATTGTTTGTGGCTGCTTTCTTTCATACTTTATTGCTTTTGCTCTTTGTGCTCGCAAGTACACACTTTCACAACAAACAAACCAGAACACTCTGAAATGAAATGTTCTAGAAACATTCATATTGTAAAAACTAATCTAACTTTTAACAACTTTCTTTTCACTTGAAAAATGTACCATCAGACATTTATCTAGGATGACACATTTCTTTTCTCCATGTGGCAACGAAAGCATATTTCTTATAGTACGTCTATTTGTCTGTTCAAATGCAGATTTCTGCATTAAATACAACAATTTATGCGAGGTTTTACGAACATCACACAACCTTAAGAACATCATTTGATTTTTTTGTGTCATTTCGAATGTCATTTTTATGTAAGTCATTCGATTTTAAGGACGTCATTACGAACTTCATTTGAAACATGAGCAAAACAAGTTCATGAAAATCTTCAAAATTAACATAACAGTTTTATGAACAATTTAAAAATATATTTCAATTTTATACCACCATCTGTAAAAGAGGAGCAAAACTAATTTGGGTAAATCTTTCGTAACAGTTTACACAAGAATGATTGTACGAACAACCTTAAGAACACCATTTGATTTTTTTGTTTATTATTTCTAATGTTATTTAAAGAATGGCTTCATACATTTATGTCCGTCATTTTAAGGACGTCATTCTGAAATTCATGATCTTTCATAAATATTTTCTTACGTAAAATACGTCATTCGAATTTAAAGACGTCATTATGAACTTCATTTGAAACCAGCAAAAGAAGTTCATGAAAATCTTTCGTAAATATATTATTACGGAAAATATTGAATTAAATCTGACAATTAACATAGTTTTTAATAGTTTTACGAACAATTTAAAAAAATATAATTCGGTTTTACGACCGCCATCTGTAAAAGAGGAGCAAAACGAATTCAGGTAAATCTTTCGTAACAATTTACACAAGAAAGGTTGTACGAACAAACTAAAGAAAATCATTAGACTGTTTGTATATTATTTCAAACATCATTTTTGAAACGTACATACAAGAACGGCTTGATAAATTTGCATACGTCATTCAAATTTAAGGGCGTCATTAACGAACTTCTTGAATCTGGCAATTAACATAGTTTTTAATAGTTTCATGAACAATTTAAAATATATATAATTTGGTTTTACGACCGCCATCCATATTAAAAAAAGCAAAACGGATTTGGGTAAATTTTTAGTAAAAGTTTACGCAAGAATATTTCAAACATCATTTCTGAAACATCCATGCAAGAATGGCTTCATAAATTTATGTACATCATTTTAAGGACGTCATTCTGAAATTCATGAAGATCTTTCATAAATATTTTCTTACGTAAAATACGTCATTCCAATTTAAGGACGTCATTACGAACTTCATTTGAAACGAGCAAAAGAAGTTCATGAAAATTTTTCGTAAATATATTACGGAAAATCTGACAATTAACATAGTTTTTAATAGTTTCACGAACAATTTAAAATATATATAATTTGGTTTTACGACCGCCATCCATATAAAAAAAAAGCAAAACAGATTTGGGTAAATTTTTAGTAAAAGTTTACGCAAGAATATTTCAAACATCATTTCTGAAACATCCATGCAAGAATGACTTTATAAATTTATGTACATCATTTTAAGGACGTCATTCTGAACCAGTGTTAATTTTGACAAGAAATTTTAATTTAGTTTTAGTCTTAGTCTTTTGACTATAATTCTTTTTAGTTTTAGTCAAGTTTTAGTCATCTGATTTGTTTTAATTTTAGTCTTATTTTAGTCGACTAAAATTGCTTGGTATTTTAGTCGACTAAAATAAGACTAAAATCAATAACAGATTTACTAGACAATTTTTTACCGCTGGTATAGGAAACAAACTTAACCAAAATATATAAAACACAAATTCAACTTTATTTCAACACAACTGTGTCTTTATTTCAATTCAAAAGCTTTTATGCAGCAACATCTAACGGCCGTTGCAGTGACGCGATGACTTTACCAGTCGGCGATTGGCTCTTATTTAGAAGGCGGGACTTATTCCGCCATATTGCGCGTTACACTTTCTCCCATTCAACACAATACGAGTGACACGTCTTTGCGCGAGCTCAGTCAAAGACTGAATACCTTCGCTTCACGTCTCAATAAGTCAGGCTCTGATTGGTTCTCTTCTCATGCAGTCTCGCCTGTT
>RJVU01003824.1:495385-509029 GCA_003731715.1 Anabarilius grahami | reverse complement strand
AGACGAAACTTAAGATTAAAAATCTTAGTGGTTCCAAACTTTTGGACTGTACTGTATGTATATATATTTTAATTTTTTTAAGGGAACCATGAACAAAAATAGAAGCTTCACAAATTCTACTTTTAACAACCTTAAAATGATGCTATAAAAATACAAAAAAAATCATTAAAAAGCACCTTTAAAAATTTAATTTAATCAAATACAATTTAATAAAAAAACAATTAAATGAGCCACGAACAAAAATACAAGCTTCACAATTTCTACTTTTAACAACCTTAAAATTGTGCTATAAAAACACAAAAATTACTTAAAAAGTACATGCTAGTCTCGTTTTAAACATACAACGTTGATTTTTAGCTGTACTTTTGACACCATTTGTATTTTCACAACTTGGCCTAATTTTATTGTAAGTGTCTGTGATTTGTTATAAAACTCCAAAAAAGAAAAGTGTTAGAAAAGTGTTTTTGAAAAGTTAAACATTACGTTACAAGTTCTGTCGCTGCAGCTTAACTTACTGAAATCAGATCAAATCACTGAATAAAAGTGAGCATGTTGTGCTAAAACCATAACCGGATGTTTTGTGACTAACCGGGTCGTAGAGGGAGCCGCTGATGTCGGCACCGTAAATGGGCGACACAAACGTCAGGTTTTTCCAGTATTTCCTTTCCAGGTCGTCAAAGTCCTTGTGTTGAGGGGTGCAGTACCTGCGATCGCCCAAATTAAAGTGTAAATTATGCTTGAAGGAACAAAGAAAAACTGCCTGTAGTAAAAGTGCAAACTTACATCTTAATCTACATTCTTGAAAAAAATACACATGAAAATGGTGCATTTCAATTCAATTCTGCTCACATTGTTGACAGATAAGGCGGCAAACTTCACAAAGAAACCACATTATAGACATTATAAGAATTGTCTCTGATAAAACAGACCATACTTTTTACTATTGGCCAGTTTGCGATATTCTCCGACCGTCATGGACTTCTTCTGGATGTTGTATTGTGTAAAGAGTCCCGACTGGCCGGTCACCACTTGCATGATGGGAGCGGGAATGACCATGTCTTCAATGGTATCATAGGAACGCCGTGGCTTCCACTCCTTCGGTGGAATAACCTGAGAAAACAATGGCGAAAGTACTTTAATACAGGTGATCAACAACTGTACAACTTCATTAAGTCCTTAGAAGACAAAAAATGAATAAATGTATAAGTATTAATGTTCATTTATAAATATACAATTGTTCACAGTCATTCATAATACATTAATGTTTATTTACGCAACTAGATATGTTAGAAAATACATTAACCAACGTAAGGCTGAACACCGTTACTGACAATCCACATTTTGGCTGCGTGAGATTCTCCAGCTTTGTTGTTGTTGAGCTGTTAAAGCTCTGCCCTCTTCTGGAAAGGGGGCCGGGAGCAGCAGCTCATTTGCATTTAAAGGGACACACACAAAAACGGCGTGTTTTGACAAGCTATAATTTGACAAGCTATAATAAATGATCTGTGGGGTATTTTGAGCTGAAACTTCACAGACACTTTCTGGAGACACCAGAGACTAATATTACATCTTGTGAAAGGGGCATTTTAAGAGTAGAAAAGTTAAACAAAAAGTTGAATATTTGAAGAAATAAAGGCTCTTAAATATTGTTTGAAAAACATTTTTTGACGGCGATACTGATATACGTACTTAGACAAAAATAACAAAATTGGTAAAATTATGTTGCCTTATTATGGTATGTAATAGTAATTATTATTAATAAATTGAGTATTGAACTGTATTTACAATTAAAAACAAAGTACTAAATCTTATCATTACCACTATTGTCGCAGTAAGTCACTTGGGTAAAACTTTTCAATAAGATTGAATGCACATGAATGATGAAAAATACATTTTAATTTGTATACATGAACTTTAATAACTAAACTAAAATAAATAGTTAAATATGAATGAACACGAACTAACAAAAGCATGAAACCTTATAAACAAACTAAAAGGTAAACTGTGGGTCGGTACCTTTGCCAGTCCAGCTCGATGAGCTCCTTGACTCTCTATATAAGCCATGTACTTTCCAAAGTCCTTGAACTCCTCCATGGTGGGTCTGAAGGTCATGATCTTGTAGGAGGAGTTCGCTGGTGGAGGAGGCGCTGGAGCTGGGATCTGTGGTTCTGGTGTAATTTCTGCTGCAGATGGTTCTGGCTTTATTTCTGGGGTCAGGGTTGGTTCTGCAGATGGTTCCTGGGCTGGAACTGAAACCGAAACCGGTTCCTCGCATGGCTGCGGATTCGAATCTGAGGTGTTTTCTACAGGTGAATCCTGAGCAGCGTCTGTTTGTGGAGTCATGTCTAAAGCGGGTTCGGGCTCTGCGAGTGCCTCTGGGATCGGGTCTGGAGGTAAAGATGGGTCCATGACTGCAGGTCAGCTAATGCTGCGGACGGAAATACACAAACACCACTGATCAAACATCAGCCTGATGCAGTTACCACACCACTATCAGAAACACCCCCGATTCATGCGTTACAAATGAAAACGTAAAATCTTCAGAGAAAAACTGCTGAGTTGAACAAACAAGTATAAAACCAATCTATGAATCAATGTACAGTCAACCAGAAACTAATGTTGTTATTTGAGGAATAACTTTTCTGTAATTTTTTTCTTCTAACATCAAAATTTTAGGTTAAATTTTAAAATAAGCCTAAATCAATGAATCTATAAACTGAAGAATAAAACTAATATCAAAACTATAGTTGGTATGAGAGGAATAACTTCTTCTGTATTTTTTCTTCTAACATCAATATTTTAGGCTAAGTTCATTTAAAATAAGCCTGAATCAATGAACTTATAAACTTAAGAATAAAACTAATCTATGAATCAAAACCCTTTTTTTCCCTTCAATTTAGTTGATCAGAAATGATAGTTGGAACAGTTTCTGTAACTTTTTATTTCCTAACATCAATATTTTAGGTTAGGTTCACTTAAAATAAGCCTGAATCAATGAATTTGCAAATTTCAAAATAAAACTAATCGACAAATCAAAACATTTTTTTCCCCTAAATAGTTGGTATTTGAGGAATAACTTTTCTGTAAATGTTTTATTTTCTAACATCAGTATTTCAGGTTGATTTCATTTAAAATACACCTAAATCAATGTACTTAACTTAAAGAATAAAACTATTTTATAAATCAAAACCTTTTTTTCTTCATTTCAGTCAATCAGAAATAATAGCTGGGGAATAACTTTTCTGAAATTGTTTATTTTCATCAATATTTTAGGCTACAATTTAAATGAATGTATGAGAAAGTGTGTATATTTGATGTCCTTAAAGACAAAAATATACAAAAATAAACAAATAAATAAAATAAAAACAAGCCTGAATCAATAATCATGTCACTATAAGAAACATGTTTTTAAAGGGTGACATAAACAACCCCAATTAATATTTTACAAATGAAAATATTTAAAATATTCAGAGAAAAACTGTGCTGAGATGAACTAACAGGCTGAAAACCAATTATAAATATAAAACTAATCAATGAATCAATGTACTATAACCTTTTCTTCAATTCAGTCAATCAGAAATAAATAGCTGGTATTTGAGGAATAACTTTTCAGCATTTTTTTTATTTTTTAACATCAATATTTTAGGTTAAGTTCATTTAAAATATGCCTGAATCAATTAACTTATAAACTTAAGAATAAAACAAATTTATGAATACATTTTTTTTTTTCATCAATTCAGTCAATCAGAAATAATAGATGATATTTAAGGAATAACTTTTCTGTAAATTTTTTTTTCTAACATCAATATTTTAGGTTAAAATTTTAAATAAGCCTGAACCAATGAATTTCTAAACTAAAGAAAGAAACTAATCTATGAATCAAAAATATAGTTGGTATTTGAGGAACAATTTCTTCTGTATTTTTTCCTAACATCAATATTTTAGGTTAGGTTCATTTAAAATAATCCTGAATCAATGAATTTATAAACTTAAGAATAAAACTAATCTATGAATCAAAAGCCTTTTTTCTTCAATTCAGTCAATCAGAAACGATAGTTTGTAGTTGAGGAAAAACTTTTCTGTAACTTTTTATTTCCTAACATCAATATTTTAGGTTAGGTTCATTTAAAATAAGCCTGAATCAATGAACTTGCAAACTTAAAAATATCAAATGAATAATCTACGAATCAAAAACATTTTCCCTTAAAATAGTTGGTATTTGAGGAATAACTTTTCTTTAAAAAAAATGTTTCTAATATCAATATTTTAGGCTACAATTTAAATGAATGAAAAAAGTGTGTATATTTCATGTGCTTAAAGAAAAATGTTATATATACACTACCGTTCAAAAGTTTGGGATCGGTACGATTTTTAATGATTTTAAAAGAAGTTTCTTCTGCTCACCAAATCTGCATTTATTTAATTAAAAATACAGTAAAAAACTGTAATATTGTGAAATATTATTACAATTTAAAATAACTGTTTTCTATTTGAATATATTTGACAAAGTAATTTATTCCTGTGATCAAAGCTGAATTTTCAGCATCATTACTCCAGTCTTCAGTGTCACATGATCCTTCAGAAATCATTCTAATATGCTGATCTGCTGCTCAAGAAACATTTATGATTATTTTCAATGTTGAAAATTTATTTTTTTGAAAAGAAATGAAAGAAATGAATACTTTTATTCAGCAAGGATGCATTAAATCAATCAAAAGTGGCAGTAAAGACATTTATAATGTTACAAAAGATTAGATTTCAGATAAACACTGTTCTTTTGAACTTTCTATTCATCAAATAATCCTGAAAAAAAATATTGTACACAAATATTTTGTACAATTGTACACATTAAATGTTTCTTGAGCAGCAGATCAGCATATTAGAATGATTTCTGAAGGATCATGTGACACTGAAGACTGGAGTAATGATGCTGAAAATTCAGCTTTGATCACAGAAATAAATTACTTTGTCAAATATATTCAAATAGAAAAGTTATTTTTAATTGTAATAATATTTCACAATATTACTGTTTTTACTGTATTTTTTATTAAATAAATGCAGTCTTGGTGAGCAGACGAAACTTCTTTTAAAAACATTAAAAATCTTACAGATCCCAAACATTTTGGACTGTACTGTATATATATATATATATATATATATATACATTACAGTCCAAAAGTTTGGAACCACTAAGATTTTTAATGTTTTTAAAAGAAGTTTCGTCTGCTCACCAAGGCTACATTTATTTAATTAAAAATACAGTAAAAAAAGTAATATTGTGAAATATTATTACAATTTAAAATAACTGTTTTCTATTTGAATATATTTCACAAAGTAATTTATTCCTGTGATGGAAAAGCTGAATTTTCAGCATCATTACTCCAGTCTTCAGTGTCACATGATCCTTCAGAAATCATTCTAATATGCTGATCTGCTGCTCAAGAAACATTTAATGTGTACAATTGTACAAAATATTTGTGTACAATATTTTTTTTCAGGATTATTTGATGAATAGAAAGTTCAAAAGAACAGTGTTTATCTGAAATCTAATCTTTTGTAACATTATAAATGTCTTTACTGCCACTTTTGATTGATTTAATGCATCCTTGCTGAATAAAAGTATTCATTTCTTTAATTTCTTTTCAAAAAAATAAAAATAAAAATTCTTACTGACCCCAAACTTTTGAACGGTAGTGTATAATGCTACAGAAGCTTTGTATTTCAGATAAATGCTGTTCTTTTGAACTTTCTATTCATCAAGGAATCCTGAAAAAAAAAGTACACAACTGTTTTCAACATTGAAAATAATCATAAATGTTTATTGAGCAGCAAATCAGCATATTAGAATGATTTCTGAAGGATCATGTGACACTGAAGACTGGAGTAACGATGCTGAAAATTCAGCTTTGCATCACAGGAATAAATTACTTTGTCAAATATATTTAAATAGTACACAGTTATTTTAAATTGTAATAATATTTCACAATATTACTGTTTTTTACTGTATTTTTAATTAAATAAATGTAGCCTTGGTGAGCAGACGAAACTTCTTTTAAAAACATTAAAAAATCTTACAGATCCCAAACTTTTGAACGATAGTGTGTATATATATATATATATAAGAATTAAATTAAAAACGAGCCTGCATCAATGAACATCACTATGAGAAACTTATTTTTAAAGGTTGACAAAAACATCAAATTCATAATTTTCAAATAAAAACATTTAAAACCTTCATAGAAAAACTGTGCTTGGATTGAACTAACAAGCTGAAAAACCAATTATAAGTATAAAACTAATCAATGAATCAATGTACTATAACTTTTTCTTCAATTCAGTCAATCAGAAATAAATAGTTGGTAGTTAAGGAATAACTTTTCTGCATTTTTTTTATTTTCTAGCATCAATATTTTAGGTTAGGTTCATTTAAAATATGCCTGAATCAAATAACTTAAGAATAAAACTAATTTATGAATACATTTTTAGTTGAAGGATACATTTTCTTTAACAAAATACAATTTAGGCTATATGTGAAAGTGTGTATATTTCATGTCCTTTAAGACAGAAATACAAAAAAGAAAAGAAATATAAGCCTGAATCAATGAACACATCACTATCAGTTTTCAAAGGGTGACAAACACCCTCAAATTAATATTTTTTTTAAAATATAAACTGCTGAGAGAAACGAGCTGAACAACTATAAACCTAAGAATAAAACTAATCTATAAATCAAAAAAAAATTTCTTCCACTCAGTCTGGTAGGTGGGGAATAACTTTACTATTTTATCCTTCATCCATTTATATCTTCACTAGTTCATTTCAAACGCCTTGCGATGTGACATTAATTTTCAAAGTGCAGATATTCCAAGTAGAGTCTAAATAAACATAAAACTGCATGAATACAAATGATTCTAGAATAGAAAATTGTTGTTTAAAGCACTTTTAGACTATGTCTACACCTTTTAAAATTTCATTTCAAGTGCAAAAACACAAGCTATGAGTAAACGTATAAAAGAAAATTATCAAAATGTATCAAATGAAAGCATAAAAAACAACATTTCTACACAATTCAATTACCAAACACTGAAAAGCAGATCTCCCACACACATTACTACTGTCAGCACGCCGAAATCCTCGCCTGACCTGTTGCATTGCACACGCTTTCATCAGAAACACACAAACACGCCATTAAATTTACAATCTGTTCTGCACTGAATTTGCATGTTCTAGCAAATGCAAATACTCCTTCTCATTATTCTTTAAGGCACATTTTGAGATAAAGATGCTGCTTTGAAGCACAGTATTATAAATGTAAAATTAACCATACAGATTTAAAGAGGGAGATGCATACACTTTTGTCTATCTTATGCATTTTATATCGTCATTTCATCATCAGTTTTAAAGTTGCCAACCATAACAACATTATAAAACAGCTAACTAAATAACTGAAATGATAAAACAGCTCAATTTTCTGCACAGAATAGTCACAGAGTCTGGCAAACATGACGCTTTGCATGATATTTTCTTATGCACAGTGGATTTTAATATCAGGCAGCTTAACCGGCATGCAAATACAGAACCCTACGACGAGCTAAAACATAAAACATTATCATTTACTAAAAAAAAATAATCAATAATAGCTAGAAGGTTCACATTTTGCTTGTCAAACCGAAACCGACTTGCATAAAAACCTGATTTCATGCTCTCTCTGGACTGCTAAAACTTTAAATCACCATCTTAATTTGATTATATTTTAATGACTACACAAGATTATGCATGCATGACTTAAATAATCAATAACTTCATCCCGGCTCACGTACAAACCAAGCAAACATGCATTTCCACAGCTTTATTCAACTGTTACTTCGATTAGATATTAATAATCAATGATTTTTACAATGAAATATTCAGCTAAAATCAAACAGACATGCATCTTTCACTGCCTTCTTTGACTTTCACTAAATATATAACATTTAATGATATATTATTGCTGAAATAGTATTATTAAATCACATAATAGTCTAAGATTATGCATGAAATAAATAAACTGGTATGGATTTTGCATCTAAACATCAAAGGGATGCATTTCCATTGCTCAGACATCTATCTATTTCTCATTTTCATTTATTTAATAACCATAATATGGACTATATGTATTCAAATAAAGATTATATATACATTAAAATAAAAATACAGGCCAGCTCAAGCACAAAACAAACAGATTTCTGCTAATATCTCACAATTATCATATTTAATTTGATTAGATATTATTAATCACACTGTGTGTAACCATAAATATTCAATAAATGCACGCAAAATTAATCTGAGCTCAAGTTCAAGCAGCATGAGAGATGGAGGGGGTTTAAATGGCCTTTGTGTATATGTGTCCTGACTATAGCACAATCCATCATGGCTACCAGGGCAAATGCATCTAAAAATCACACGATAAACTATCAAACCAGTGCATATATATCACATACTGTGACCTACAGAATAAATGCACGCCTGTATTCACGTGCAAATGCTTTAATGTGGTCATATTTCTCATTAGCAGCGCTTATGCTGCTCATTTGACAAGCATATCAACACAGCTGCTCTATAGCATCTCAAATAACAATAAAAACTCGTCCAATCCCCGCGAGCTCGACCCGAAACCATTACAACAGCACTATCTATCGCTTTACCTCCTGCTCGGGGTCGTTTCTCGCTCTTTTATCGCTGTTTTCTTGTCGATTCTGTCCGTTTTCTGGATTCGAAAGGCTCGATAGTGTTACAGCAGCGCTGGGCCGCGTTTCCGCCCACTGCAGCGCGACGTGTGCTGTGATTGGCCGGAGTGCTCTATCGCGTAATCGCCCATTGGCTGGCGCGTTTGATTGATGGCTCAACCGACCTCTCGCCTTGTGTTTGTGCATTTTACTATCACGGAAAACACGTACCTCACGAAATAATAATGCCTTCCGGTATTATCATACGCTTACGTTTGTAGTCAGTCAGGAAAATGCAACTGTTTATATTCGAAGTTTTTCATATTTTAAGCATTTTTTGAAAAACAATACGTTACAAATAGAAGGAAAACTCGACGAAAACGACGTCAAAATATGTTTAAGGAGTATAAAAGCATACAAATAACACCATACTCGCACATAAACAACATACTATATAACCACTTTATTTGTTTCACAAACAGACCTTCAGGATTACAAGATTATACTTTGTGGTTTCAGGTTTCAGCATTTTAAACTCTTTGCTGTGACTCAATGAGAACTTAAAGGATTAGTTCACTTTCAAATTAAAATTTCCTGATAATTTACTCACCCCCATGTCATCCTCTCTTCAGTCGAAAAGAAATGAAGGTTTTTGATGAAAACATTCCAGGATTATTCTCCTTATAATGGACTTCAATGGCCTCCAAACGGTTGAAGGTCAAAATTACAGTTTCAGTGCAGCTTCAAAGCGTTCTACACGATCCCAGACGAGAAATAAGGGTCTTATCTATAGAAACCATCACTCATTTTCTAAAATAATTTTTTTTTTTAATACATTTTAACCATAAATGCTCATCTTGAACTAGCTCTCTTCTTCTCTATTATAATTCCGGCAGTGTAGACACTGCTAAGTGTATTTCTGCCCTCCTCAGGTCAAATTTTGAACTAATCGTTATATACTTGCACTAGCATATTGTATATGACAATTTAGTTCACACTTTGACCTGTGGAGGGCAGTAATACACTTAGCAGTGTCTACACTGCCGGAATTATAATAGTGAAGAAGAGAGCTAGTTCAAGATGAGCATTTATGGTTAAAATGCATTAAAAAAAAAATATTTCTTTTAGAAAATGAGTGATGGTTTCTCTAGATAAGACCCTTATTTCTTGTCTGGGATCGTGTAGAACGCTTTGAAGCTGCACTGAAACTGTAATTTTGACCTTTAACCGTTTGGAGGCCATTGAAGTCCACTATAAGGAGAATAATCCTGGAATGTTTTCATCAAAAACCTTCATTTCTTTTCGACTGAAGAAAGAAAGACATGAACATCTCGGATGACATGGGGGTGAGTAAATTATCAGGAAATTTTAATTTGAAAGTGAACTAATCCTTTAACTTGGATATTTATACTAAATCAACTATTCAAGTAGGTTTTTAAGGAGAAAAAAAATAAAACAATGCAGTTTTATTCCAGAGCCTCACCATTTACCTTTAAGGAAGTGTTGAATGTCATATTTGCTGGCAAAACATCAAGTTAATGACTATACAAACATTTATGAGTGACTCAAATGCTTTTAAACACACAACAGAGCATTTTATTAGGAAAAGAAGAGTTCACACACACACACACACAGTGGGGTTTATATAAAAGTTCAATACAGTTTATTGAAAAATATAGCACTCATCCCAGTGCACAAAAATAGCTATGCACCAACCACTACATAAAATGGCTAAATACAAGTGCTAAAAATATACAATTTCAGAATATACAGCTCCAGTCTATGCAAATATTAGAAATAGTTGAGGTATAACTAAGGAAAACAAAACAAAATTATCTGCAGCCTCAGGCATTTATTTAGCAAATACTATAATAAGTCATAACAAGCAAAGAACGTCAATGGCGAAAAAGACAATACACTTAAATACTTCCTGAATGAGAAACTGTCAGGGTTTGTGCGGAAAACAGTTCAAGGATTTCACCTCGAAAACCTTCGAAAAGTCAAGGAAGACCAGGAGCGCTTAAAACCGGATCGGTTTTACACGCATGACCACTGTTTGCATAACGGCAGAAGTTAGTGGGAAAATGACACTCCGTTCCTAAAGCACATACAGCAGTTAACAGCGAAGCAAATAAATGAAAAGAAAAGAGGGATATCTATTAATTTCAGAGCTTATTAAATTTAGTCGCTTACCAAAATGGATGAGAAAAAGGTTCAACAAACGTAGAGATTTTATGTAAATTACTATTAGGTTAAAATGAATAAATTTTTAGATTAAATTTAGTTAGTTACCAATAAATGGCAGTACGATAATAAAAATACGTAATAAAGCCGAAAACGGAAAAAGTTTGTGCGCTAATAAACCTACAGCAACTTAACCTTACGGATCTTAATAGCATTCGTACAAAGGGTTGGTAAAACAGGATGGTTTTAGAGCCAGCGTTTTTCGAACGAATCATCGTTACTACTTGCGAAAAATGATTAACGACCATAGTATTTGTTTTTGTGCGCTAGCAAAGCTATGGCAACTTCGAATTACCAACCTTAATAGCATACGTACGAAGGCTTGTTAACATCACAAATGACAAAATACTGCAGGCAAAAAAAAAAAGTTTGGAGATTAGCATCGCAAACGTTGCAAAAATGCATAGCTAGTTCACTTAAATGTATTTAGCGCTAACGATGGTACGGTAAAAACGTCAAACGCACTGATCTTTATGGCGTCGTTTTAACGGGATTCTAGAGCCAGCGTTTTCGCACAAATCATCGTTACCGCTTGTGAAAAAGATTAACGACCACATTTGTTTTTGTGTGCTAGTAAAACTTCCGCAACTTCGAATTATCGATCTTAATAGCATTCGTACAAAGGGTTGTTAATGTCAGAAATGACGAAATACCGCTGTCCAAAAAAGTTGTTAGGAGATTAGCGTCGCAAACGTCACAATAATGAACAGGTAGTTCGTTTGAATTTATTTAGCGCTAACGATGGTACAGTAAAAACGTCAAACGCACTGATCTTGATGGCTTAGTTTTAACGGGATTCTACAGCCATCGTTTTCGTACAAATCGTTACTACTTGCGAAAAATGATTAACGAACATAGTATTTGTTTTTGTGGGCTAGTGTAACTACAGCAACTTTGAATTATCGATCTTAATAGCATTCGTACAAAGGCTTGTTAACGTCAGAAATGACGAAATACCAGTCAAAAAAAAGTTGTTAGGAGATTAGCATCGCAAACGTCGCAATAATGAACAGGTAGTTCATTTGAATTTATTTAGCGCCAACTATGGTACAGTAAAAACGTTAAACGCACCGATCTTGACGGGATCGTTTTAACGGGATTCTATAGCCAGTGCTTTTCGTACAAATCTTTGTTACTACATGTGAAAAATTGATTAACGAACATCTTATTTGTGCGCTAGTAAAGCTACGGCAACTTCGAATTATCGATCTTAATAGCATTTGTACGAAGGCTTGTTAACAGTACAAATGACGAAATACCACTGACAAAAAGTTGTTAGGATATTAGCATTGCAAACGTCGTAATAATGCATAGCTAGTTCATTTAAATGTATTCAGCGCTAACAATGGTACAGTAAAAACGTCAAACGCACTGATCTTGACGGGCTCATTTTAACGGGATTCAACAGCCAATGCTTTCGTACAAATCACTGTAATGACAAATTACAGCAAAAAAATTAACGAACATCGTAATTGTGCATAGCTATGGTTCATTGTGCTGGTGTAGGGGACAAGAAGTGCCTATAGCTAAAACAACTAGATCGCTAGAATCACCTTTATTCGTAAATATGAAGCTTGCGATTCAGAAGAAATTACTACAACGGACAGAAGTTGAGTGGCTAGATAGAGGCAGGTCACAAAACAGGGCCAAATCAAGTAGGCGGAGGTGTTTCGATCAATCCTACAACCTGATGCATTTGTTAAATATAATAAAAAACGAAATCCATTTCGTTAGTGGAATTGTCCCGCCGCGTCAACACCGGCCGCTGCTGTATCCTGGGAAGAGCTGGGTGAGGATGGCTTGGAGAGGTTTGTTCACCGTCATTTGGTAGTTTTTGCCCAGATCGTGTCGGCAAGCCGGACAGGTGTAGACCTCGGCTTTGAAAGATCGCTGAAGGCACTCCTAATAAAGAGAAGAAAATCGTAAAATGTTAGTCTTATTCAAAAATCCACGAACCGTCAGAACGGAATCCCTGACATCGGCTTTGAGTTTCACTTGCTGCCATAAAAACAGACAGCAAATTGAATTAGCTGCCAACAAAATCAAGGCTATGATAGAAGTATAAGGGGCTTTTGCACCGGAGGAACCTTTTCATAGTTCTTAGAACTATTGGCTGAAGTACCCGGATTTTGCTGCGTTTTCCTTTTGGGGGAACTAAATTAGTTTGTACTTCAGAGTAGCGCCTAAACCAGCGCTATAGGAACTAACTAAGAGATTGTGTCTCTTAGCCCCATTTTTTGCTCTTTCAGTCCTGTAAATTATGCGTTTACATTCCATCTCCGTTATCACAAAAACCACGACACACAACAAACACAGCTCCGATCACGGCATCCTCCATCCACCGGTTTTTAGCGTTTGTAAACGCCACGCTTAAAAAGACAGCGCTGTCGAACGCTTCACAGTTCCTATTCCCGGTGCGAGTACAACCAGGAACATGACCCGGGGGAGAAATTAGTTCCTGGGGAACTATCCTAGTGGCTAGTTCCTATAACTGAGTTCCTATAACTGTTCAGTGCAAAAGCCCTTTATGAAGCTTATTTTTGACAATTTTTGAAAATGTAATTGGCATCGCACTCACAAACAAAAAACAAAACAAAAAAATCTTATCACAACTTAATAAAAACTATACAACAAATAGGTTTTCTATTAACTTAATTATATTATTAAATTTTAATAATTTCCATGACTTTTGCCG